>VDFB02281492.1:436242901-436385673 GCA_007258455.2 Sequoia sempervirens | reverse complement strand
CGTAGGAAACCGTATTTGCATGTGCTGTATAAAATCAATAACTGCAAGGGAAGAGTTGCTAATTGATTACAATTTTAATCACTTAGTTACAAACACAGTTACTATGGGGGTGGTACGTACTATGTATCATTTTACCCAACCTCCAATTAATGACTCCACTATACCATTTTATTCTTATGTTTTTTTCATAAGTCTATTGGTTTCATTTTGGTAATATTTTTTTATATTTAATTTTTGTCACAGGGGTACATTGATCGTACAGAGAAGGCTTTGGCCTAGAACACAGATTGTGATGTATCTTCAAGTGCTTCTACTCGACAGGTTTACCTCATTGTAATTGTACAAATTAGATACGAGCAAAATATTTTATTATTATTGTTTTTTCATAAGTTTTTTGGGTTAATTCGATACTGTTTTTAAGATTCTTGTTGTAGTCGACTGATCAAGGAAAGGAACAAGCAGTAGAGGAGAGCATCCATAGTGAGGTGCAGTCAATATTTTCTAATGATGACATGGCTTATTTAGCAAACCCTTCTGATACGATAAAGTTGCTCATGAAAAAATGCAATGAAGAAATGACTCAGTTGATGTTCAAAATGCCTCAATTAGATGAGATAAGAGAGAGGGTTAAAGTATTGATAGAGAGATTACAAAACTTGCAAGTAAGTTGTCATGAGGTCTTTAATTATAACATAAGTTCATTCATGGTGTTATATTTTGTACTCTTTTATGTCATGAACTAAAATATGTGTTGTTTTTATAGGGTTATTTGCCTCCTCATGATGCTGCAGGCCATGATCAGGGTCCTGCAAGTGCTTCTCGAGGAGTAAGGGTTGGTACAAGTATCCATCCTGATCTTCCTACACATACATCGTATTATCTGATCCCATCATCCATGCCTATGTTTCCGTTTGAAATGTCAGCAACACATACCATGTAGGTATTCGTTAATGCACCCTCTAGCAGCGAACACATACTAGAACATGCGTCAAGACATGTACCTGGGGATGCAGAGGCCACTAGTATTGGTAATGTTTTAGCAACATTTCCTGGATCTTCCCGTATTACTAGTACGGGAACATTGTCTGTCACACTTGTGGTGACTGAGGATTTCGTTCCCATAAAGATAGAGAAGGTCCCAAGTACTTTAAAATGTTTTAATGATTATTCTATATAATCTAATTGAAATTTACTTATTGATCGCTCTTTTTAGACTACTGATCCCATGATCATTTTGCAGGAAATGATGTTTTTTATAAACATCTAAGTGATATTACATTGGAGCTCTTCGGGCCCACCATACGTACATAGTGGAATGCTCAAAATGAAGATTTAAAAAATGAGCTCATTAACCATTTAGTTGTTTTGTTCGGTGATAAAACATTCAACTAAACCAAGGTCCTTAAGAAAGTTGGTACCTATCTAAAGTATGTGAGGGACCATTATAGGTCACATTTAGAGAAGAACAAAAAGTACGAGTGTCCCCCTATGATTCCAGAGAGGGAGTGGAAGGACCTGGTGTCCGATGGAAAGGAGAAGGCTGAAAAGAAAAAAGGAAAGACACCACCGGGCCAAAGAAGGTATGTGATATAGAAGCATAAATCTGCAAAAAATATTGATTAATCGCGATTTTAAAAAAAAATTGCAGGCTAAATGATTTTTTCCTTAATTTTTTGAAAAAATCATTGAATTTTTAGTCAATGATTTTTTGAAAAAATCATTAACTTTTTGGTCAATGATTTTTTTCCGTTTCAAACTTCAAAATCGCCAAAAAAATGTGTTTAAAATTTGTAAAAACACGTGAATAAAATTGAGCTGATTTTTGCGCAAGAAAAACCATGAGACCGTGGCTTGTTGCTTGCTATTATGCTTTGATAGATTTTTTCCAAGCATCCATAGCTTGTTTGAAAGCACCTATTTTAGGATTTTAGCCATAGCAGCAAGGCAATGAACTGTTTGATAAAATGCTTTGGTAGACATGTATGAAAAATGCAAGAGATAGACAAGGGCAAGGAACCGCTGAAAAAAATGTCTCAAAGAAATGTAGTCTCATGGTGATGGAATGCCAAGGATGAATGCCATGAAAAGAAAAATTGCTAAGGGATTGTCATGGCATTCCATCCCCTCAAGAGATCGTGATTTTAGGCATTTTTCACAATTCATACTGCTTTGTTCTATGTTATTGCTTACTATTATGCTTTTGGTAGGATTTTTTTCCAAGCATCCATAAGCAGTTTGTTTGAAAGCACTGCTTGAGGCTTTACCTTGTTTACAGTACGAAGGTGTTGGAACCGCTTGATAAAATACTTTGGCAGACATGTATGAAAAAATGTGGCAGCACAGAAAAAGGTAGAACTCTTGAAAAATGCTTCCAAAAAATGTGGTCTCATGGTGATGGAATGCCATAACTAATGTTGTGACAAGCAATTGTTTTTGATTGTCATGGAATTCCATCATCATGAGACCTCATTTCTTTGAGGCATTTTTTCAAACAATTCATTGCCTTGTCTATGCTCTTGCTTACTATTATGATTTGATAGAATTTTTCCAAGCATCCATAGCTTGTTTGAAAGCACTGCTTTTAGGATTTTAGCCATAGCAACAAACCAGTGAACTATTTGATAAAATGCTTTGGTAGACATGTATGAAAAATGTATTAGTATAGACAAGGGAGGAACTACTTGAAAATAAATCTCTGAAGAAATGTAGCCCCATGGTGATGGAATTCCATGATCTAATGCCATGACAAGAAAATTGTTGTGGATTGTCATGGCATTCCATCACCGCGGAGATCGGCAGATTTTTAGGAATTTTTTCAAACAATTAACTACCTTTGTCTATGTTAGTGCTTACCATTATGCTTTGGTAGATTTTTCCAAGCATCCATATATTTGTTCGAAGCACCTATTTGAGGTTTTTACTTTTTAGCCATAGCATGAAGGCATTTAACTATTTGATAAAATGCTTTGGTAGACATGTATGAAAAATGTGGTAGCATAGAAAAGGTAGTGAACTATTTGAAAAAATGCTTCAAAAAAAATGTGGTCTCATGGTGATGGAATGCTAACTAATGCCATGACAAGAAAATTCAGAGTGGATTTCGTCATGGCATTCCATCACCATGAGACCACATTTCTTTGAGGCATTTTTTGAAACAGTTCACTTCCTTGTCTATGCTATTGCTTACTATTATGCTTTGATAGATTTTTTCCAAGCATCCATAGCTTGTTTGAAAAGCACCTATTTTAGGCTTTTAGCCATAGCAGCAAGGCAATGAACTGTTTGATAAAATGCTTTGGTAGACATGTATGAAAAATGTGGTAGCATAGACAACTATCACCATCTGATATTTATGCAATTGTAGTATGTTTTGTGTAATGTAATTAGCAATATGAATATAACCAACAAAAATCTATTTTCTATAATTCATGGATTGAACTATGTATTTTATATGCTCTCAATGTCTGTATGCTATGGAAATGCCATTAAATTTTTAAAAAAAGTAGTATGCTATGTGTGATATTATCAACAATGTAATTATATACTGATTACTCTTTCTTTTTACATAATCTAACGTATTTCAAAATTTTCATAGGATGGCTGACACATCAAAGGAAACAAAGGAAAGACTAGAAAAGCATGGACAACACAAACTTGGCTCTGGTGGTTATATGAAATTAGTTGCACGAATTGTAAGTATCAATAAATGAAATATTGCATCCAAATTATAATAAATTGAAAACAATTTTGGTTTTATCAGACCATAGAAGAAAAATTCATGATCTTTTGCAAAATTATAGGGCTCTGAATTCAATAGAGTTCCCACAGAAGAGGACCTAAAGATTGCCTTCCAGCAAGGCTATGGAGTTGTGGCTGAACGCCTAAGAGTCTTGACTGGGCAAACAAAATCTTCCATTGCATCTGACACGTAGGTAAATAAACTCAATAAAGTCTATTTAAAATTGAATACTTGTGCAATCTATTTAATATTAATTTCCACCATAAAGCAATTACATGCCTATTTGTTTTAAACATTCAAGCAATGATAATATAGCACATGAAATTGGAATGCAGCTTGGTGAGGGTGGAGCAGAATGTGCAGATGAAGGTCATGGTGTGCATCCCGGTACTTTAGAGCATGTGGAGCATGATCAAAATGTTGAGCATGATTAGGCTAGAGAAGATCAGGAATATGATGTGGCCCCATCAAGTAAAGAGGACCACTCTAAAGTTCTTTTAAACATATTTAATTGCAATTGGTGTATTAATTAATGTAACCTTTTGTGTTTCTACTTTAGAGCATGTAGAGCATGATCAACGTGTTGAGCATGATCAGGCTAGAGAAGATCAGGAACATGATGTGGCCCCATCGGGTAAAGAGGACCACCCTCATGTTCTCTTAAACACATTTAATTTCAATTGGTGTATTAATTAATGTAACCTTTCGTGTTTCAACTGCAGATCAGGATTTAGAGGGTGTTCAACATGTTGAGCATGAGTCTATAACAAAAGTTTAGGAACATGATGTGGACCCATCAGGTAAAGAGAACCACTCTAATGTTGTTTTAATTAATGAAATACTTGTAACAATAATAATAAAACATATCAATTTAACATTTCTTTCTTATTGCAGCAGATCCCCCCTTGAAGCAGTGTCCACGTCATGAGCAGACGACTACACGTACATTAAGACCACAAGCAGATGGCAGAACAACTAAAGGGGGTGTACACACTCAAATTTGTCCTCACAATCGTAACGATATCCGTCTATTGATTAAATAGATATTACTATTTACTTAATCAATTCATTCAATACTTTCTTCTATTCATGCATTTCATCAAATCATTGAACCATCTCATGCTCGTTCAATATCCATTTCATTAATGTTCATGTCCATTTGCACTATCATTCATACCCATTTGCATAATAAATCATAAATCATTTATAATCTATTTGCATAATAAGTCACAAACATCATTTCCATATTAAATCAAATATCATTATCATCCATAACTGTTTCATATTCATCTCCATTAATAAATCAAATATCATAGTCATTTATTATTATTTCATAATAAACTAATTATCATAACTTGCATATTAATCATATCATTTGCATAAATCGTTCATGAAATATTGCATTTTAGTAAAGCATCTTTAAAACATTCTATTCATATTTAATCATTTAGGTTCATTTTAATCTAATATCCCTTTATCACTTTCACTCTCAGGCATAACATTTAACCCATCAATGTGGGATAATGGCATTTACTTCCCTCACATCTTTTATCCCACATTTCATCTTCAACCCCTCTCCATCCTCAAAGAACTCCTATTTAAAGTGGGATTTTCCTCTTATTTGGTCTCTCACAAATTTTGCTCACAAATTTACATACTCATATGATCTTTGCATCCAGTTTGCATTTCTCATTCACCATAGCCTCTTTATTGCATTTTGTGCTCATAAAAATTTGAGAGCAAGTGCATAAACAAAGATCTTGGTGATAGGGAGACAATGGAGATTGATTTCTTTTAAAAGATTTTTTTTGTTTTCTCTAGTTTAGATTTGCATTTTTGGTTTTTCTTTTAATTAGAATAGCTCTATTGATGTGGGTTGAAATGGTGGTTCTTACTTTATAGAGCCATGCATTTTTATGGCTCTACAATTGGTGAACCCGATGTGAACTTGATTCTCGTTGTTGCTTCATTTTTCGCTTGGTAGAAGTTTTGATATGTTGAGATAATCTCTTGCATGTTTAAGATCTCAACATTTCTTGTTTTGGCAAGACTATATTTGCATATCGGTTTTTGAATAGCATATTCATTTGCATTTATCAGCTTCAAAATATATTTCTTTTCTAAACCAAGGCATGAAATAGATTTTCTTGTTCATTATCAAAACTTTCTGACGAGAGGAATCTTTGTAGGCTTGATTTGATTGTGATTCACATTTTGGTTCTTTTAACTAATATTGACCTTTTTGCTATCTTATTTGAGTGCCATCTTTATTTTGTAGCCAAACTCCATGACTTGGATTTTCCATCTTATTTCAATGTCATCTTATTTAGCATGGTTCTCCATCAGGCTGCCATATCCAACAACAACAACAAATGACAGACATCAAAATCTTTATTTGTCATGATGCTACCTTCAATACAATGAACCAACAGTAATCTTATATTTAAGATAAGCTCACCAAAGGAAAATTTGGGGTTTGATTCTATCGCTGTCCTTTTCTTTACCTCCAGCCACACCAATAGTCCTCTCAACCATCCTACAATCATTATCCCGTCAAACAGTTCATCCACCTTTATCGATGTACCTCTTCTGAGGCACCCTATCAAATAGTCCATGCACCTTATCACTGCTTTTGAGGCATTCTGTCCAACTGTTCATGCACCTTTTATGTGCTCCTTTTGCCTTTTGTAGGTCTTGCAATCATTAACCTCTCAAATAGTTCATGCACTTTACTGTTACACCTCTTCTGAAGCATTCTATCCAACTGTTCACGTGCCAGGCATTTGCAGCAAATATTCTAAGGTTTTCTATCATACAGTGGGTGCACCTTGTTTTATGTGTTTATTTTTAGCATTTCATTAAACAGTTCACCTGCCTTGTCTACACTTGTAGCCAAACAGTTCATGCACTTTTTTTGAAGCTTTAAACATAGTCACTATATGCCCTGCTTGAATTTCTTTTTAGCATACATTTTGCGTAGTCTAGTTTTTAACTTTTTCACATACTTTTTTAAAAATGCATCCTAAGATAGATTCCTCTAGTTTACGTTTAGTTTAGTTTTTTTTTACATTTTAAATTCTAAGTCTAGTATAGTTTATTTTTTAAATTTAGTATTAGATTAAATTAGTTTAAATTCAATTTAAATTAGTTTTAGATTAACTATTAATTTAGTTGATAATTTGGGCGGGGCCCCTAGCTCGGTTGGCTAAGTAATTTCGTTGCGGCTCTGCTGGTCACGAGTTCTAGTCTCCCCCCGTCCCGTGGTACCTGAGGGCGTGTCGCGCCAGCGCTGCCAGTCACGTTAAAAAGTTTACCAGGCGCACTGCAGTTTATAGGGGGTCGTGCTACCCGATTCCTGCAGTCTAAAAATAAAATTTAGTTGATAATTTAGTTTTAGATTAACTTTACTTTAGTTTTTAATTTAGTTGTTAATTTATATTTAAATTAATTTAATTTAGTTTTTAGATTAATTTAGTTGTTAATTTATATTTAGATTAATTTAATTTAGTTTTAAATTAATTTAAATTTAGTTTTTTTATTTAGTCTCTTTAGATTTAAATTAGATTTAAGATTAATTTTTAATTTAATTTTAATTTAGTTTTTAATTTAGTTTTTAGATTAATTTAGTTGTTAATTTAGTTTTTCATTTAGTCTTTTTAGATTAAATTAGATTTAAGATTAATTTGTGATTTAATTTTAATTTAGTTTTTAGAATAAATTTCAATCTAGTTTTCAGATTAATTCTAATTTAGTTTTAGATTAATTTAATTTTAGATTTATGTTTTTTTTTTAGTTTTAAGATTTAATTTTAACATTTAGTTTTAATTAGTTTAGATTTTGATTAATTAGATTAAATGATGTTTTCTGTTTTAGCTTTGTTTGGATTTTAGGTCTAATTTTAGTTTGTTTTTCTTGTAGGTTCGTTTGACAAAGAATTGAAAATCAAAACATACGCTTGTCAAAGAAAGGAAGCATGAAACTACTAATGAGATTTTGATGTAGGACATTCATCAAAGACATGATTTTGAAACCAATTGTCTTTCAGATTATAAAACACTTCTTTTGGTGCATTAAAATGAACATGTGCTTGATTATTTCTGACTATACTTGAAGGTAGTAGGTGATTATGCTCTCACCTTGTAAAAACTAGGTGATCAGAAAACCAGACCCACCTTATTTTTTGTCACCTTCATGACTTAATAATTGAAGTATCCTCTCCCCTTGCACTTTCAAGCAATCCTAGGTGTAAGAGAAATGGTTATTATTTCTAGAAATAGGCCTTCCTTAAGGGAAAAAGTACTCACCTTAAGGGACGAATCGACCGATAACAGGCTAAAGCCAAGCCACTTCCAGCCAGGATTTAAAATGGGTGCTTGAGAAAAGTTCAAGTACCACGAGTGCGGATGTGTCACACGGACAGAGTAGTACTCCCATAAACCCTATTGAGCATAACCTCTTCAGGCTGGAGTGCGACCTAATTGGTGATTAATCTCTCGCCCCATGTGTGGCCACTCGAACGGATGCCCTAACTAAACACCTATTGTTTTAGAAGCCAACCATTTATAGCCGTTGCTTGGTATAGTGCAGGGTACAGTATCATGCCTGAAGATACTCACTACTGACTCCCTTGAGTAAAGATAGCAGTTCTTGGGAAGTGATGACCCAAGAATCCGAAGTTGGTGTGCTCGAATGACGTTAATGAGCCGTTGAGGGGAGCCAATGCCACCAAACTTCTAAGCTATCTGCTCTTGAGAAGGAAAGGTGTTTAGCACCAATTCGGGGTATATCGGTGGGCTATATCAAGTATACAAACCCTTGGCCTATTAGGATTGTGCTTGTCTCATGTGCATTTGCATACACCAAAACATCGTGCTTGTCAAGTGTTTTCTAGATTTTCAAACAACATTCACCACATTCACAAATCTAAACACAAACAATTGACCTCAAACAAACATCACACCTAGAAACTTGCAACATCTCAAGCTTTGAAAACCTCAAAAGGTCCAACAACACAAACATCTCACGTGAACCTATCACTTATATTTCTTGAGGTCATCATCCTTCAGTTTTGATCTTTCAATCCTTGCATTCCACCTAGTCCTTGCATATTCATGGTCCTTACATATTCATATCCCTTTCATCCTAGTTCTTGCATGTTCCTCGTCTTGCATACATAGGTAACATTACATAGTCCTTGCATACATATATCATTCCACCTAGTTCTTTCATGTTTAACCCCTTTTTGCATATCAATACCATCTCACCTAACCTTTGCATGTTCTAAGAATTTAGCCCTTTTCATATTCATCATCGATCAAATAAAACCTTTAGCTTTCACTTAGGCTACTCTTCCTAGGTCTTGAAATCAAACTATTGGCTATCTATCACCCGCATCACTTGAGGTTCACCATCCTTGAGTTAGGGAAACATACCATTATCCTTGAGTAGGGCAATCCTTTTGGAGTGCATCATCTCCTACATACCCTCTCTTGATTATTGGTCCTTGTGTCCATCCATCATAACACAAGTAAAGCCTTTACATCATAACCAACTTTGGACCTAGAGTTGCCTTTTAGCTTTTTCATTCTTAACTTGTTATATCATACCATACCATTTTCATATCCCATCTTAGAATCATATCCTTTTCATTTGCATCCTATTCTTAGGTTTCATACATTACCTTGGATTGAAAATCATAACAAATCACCTATGACCCCTAGAATAAGAGCAAAAATGTTTCAAGAAGAAGGGAACCCTTGGGGAAAAGACTTTGATGGGGAAGATCACATTAGTGTTGCAACTAGTGAAACAAGTGAAACTAATAGCGAAGAAATAACATAATCCACCATAAATGAAGCTCTTAACGATAATATGTTCACTAAACTTCTTACAGAGGTGGTCAAACATAACCCGCAACAATACTTCAAGGCCCTTGCTGATGAAGGAATCAAAATGCCTCTTGATTTTGACATATCATTACTCACAATGAATGACCAACCTAAATCTAGTGAATCTAAGAATCCCAAAACAAACAACGATGGTAGGATCAAAGATCATAGACCCTTTTATCTACAACCTGGTTACAAGAAATCTTCAAGGACATCAAAACCTACACCTACAAACGATCCTATTTTGGATGAGCTTAGAACATTAAGACAAGAATTGGATACTCTCAAGAATAGTAAAACATCAACTCACAAGTTCTGCATTAAAGACATATGTCCTTATCCCTTTGATCCAAGCATACCAATGCCACCTTTTCCTAACCATTGGGACATACCAAAACTTGACAAATATAATATAAAAGATCCTAAGAACCACTTAAGACAATTTTGTGCCACTACCATGCAATTTGCAGTTGATGAAACATACCTTATGAGATTATTTCCTCGCAGTCTCAGAGGAGAAGCTATGGAATGGTTTTCACAATTAGCCCCAACCATAAAATATTTTCAAGAATTGGCTGATAAATTTTTCTCCAATTATAGTTTCAATTATGACCTTAAAGTGACCATGAAAAATCTTTTCAACACCAAACAAAAACAAGGTGAATCTTTTGTGTCATTTTTACAAAGATGGAGACATTTAATGAAATGATTGCACTATTCCATTCCTGAACAAGAATTGGTTGACCTCTTTTGTCAAAATTTGAACAAAGAAATTAGAAGGGAACTTTTCCTCAAATATTTGGATTCATTTGATGAAGCCATATAAATGGGATTTCGAATTGAACAAACCCTCATTGATGATGGAACTATTAAACTTAATAATGACAAAGATAAAAAATTGAATTAAAACAACAAGACCCCTTTTTGGGTTAAGAACAAGAATGTAGTCAATGACGGAGTTGTTGATGCAAAAACAACTAAAACATCATCCCCTGTTTACAATCTCAAAGGTCCATCTTCAGATAAAGGAAAAGAAAAACAAAGAATTTTCCCTAAACGGAATTTTACACCATTGGGACAATCACTTGAATCCGCATTAAAAGAACTTCTTGAAATTAATATTATAACACTACCTAAAATAAAGGAATATAATCCACAAGTCAAACCCCCATGGTGGAATGAAGATCACTTTTGCGACTATCGTAGACACAAAGGACATAAGACTAATAGTTGCAATAAACTTCAACATTTAATACAAAACCTTATTGATGATGGTAAGATATCAGTTGATGGACACACTCCTTCTAGTAACTCTGATCGTGAGGTGTTTAAAAACCCTCTCCCTCAGCATGATAAGGATAAAGGAAAGGCTCTTGAATCTGGTGATGGTGTAAATTATACTACTGCTAAGTATGACTATACCATACATAACATCAGTGAGGTCAATAATTATGTCAACACTTTCATCATAAAAGGAAAAGAACCTGATTGCAAGGTTACTACCCGCAAAGGCATTGTTACCCTTAAAGGTCCTAATGCAAAACCTACTACACCCTCTTCGCAATATAACCTCATAGAGCACTTAGGAAAAACACCTGCACAAATTTCTATACTTGAGCTGCTACGCCTATCTCCTGAGCATAAAGCTATCTTAGATAAAGCACTCGCTACTGCTACAGTGCCTATAGACCTACATGTAGATCAATTCCAAGCTATGGTGGGACACATCACCTCTCCTCATACTCTCACTTTTACTGAAAAATGATGATTCATCCCTTCGACAACCACATAGTGCAGCTTTACACATTGATGTCCTCATCCATAATGTTAAGATCAAGCGAGTTTTGATAGATGGAGGAGAAGGCCTTAATATTTATACTCAAGAATTGATCACAAAATTAGTGTTCTCTAAAAATGTACAGTTGATCCAAGTAAAAAGATTACCATAAAGGCATGTGATGAAGAGGAATGCTCATCTAAAGGATTGGTTACTCTACCAATTAGAATCGGCCCTGTGGTAAAGGATGTGGTTTTCCAAGTCCTTGATCTCCCCCTAACCTATAATATCCTCCTCGAAAGACCTTGGATTCATGCAATGCAAGCAGTACCTTCTACATACCACCAGTGCATTAAATTCCCCCATAATGGTGTTGAAATCACAATATGAGGAGATCCAAACCCTTTCATGTATTGCCATAATCTAAGCCATAAAAATGAAATCACAATCCCAAGCAATCGTGAAGCATTTCCTTCCCAAGCATATGTTGATCCTAAGTCCTTAAAAGCATCTTCCTCAAAATCCAATGCAGCTAAGATCAAAATACAGGTAAAAGAACAAGGAGTGGGAGAATATACCTTGAATCATGCCCTTTGCATTGGAAAGCTACCTTTATCTCCCCACACCTATGGCAAACCACAAATGACTAAGACCACATCAGATTCAAATACTACAATGATTTGTAAATCAACTACTTTCAAAAAATGGGGAGCCCTTTATAATGAAACAGAAGAAGTTGATCTCCTAAACTAGTTATACAAAGATGAAGATACAAAAAATGAACAGACTGAAATAAAGATACTTGTTGAACAATATGGTAAAGGATTTGATATTATGAAACAAATGGGATATGACGGTAAAAGTCCTCTTGGCTTACAGAAACAGGGTAACTTGGAACCAATACAACCTACTCGTATGCAAAAAGTCCCTGGTTTAGGATATGATGCACAAAAAGATAAGACCTTGAGTACCGCATGTGCTTCAAGTAAGGAAGTAGAGTCCTCTAATGCTACACAGACAAATGAGGAAAGTGTCATCGATGACTTCATTGAAATTTATGATTATGATAGTGTCCCTACTCCTAAAACCGATCAAGATATTTGTACCCTTGTATCCATTCAAAATCTTGACTTGAATCATGACTCTTTACCCTTGGTTCACCCCGAACTCATTGATTTCGATCAGAAGGGACCACCACAACTGGATGTATTTGAAAATGATGAGGCAATCATAAAATTTCTAGGAGCACGAGAAGACACACCTCTTGAGGATCATAAAGCAAGATTCATCATAGAACTCAATAGTGCAACTTATTTTGGGGGGAGTGCCAAGCCTTTCAGTCACAAAATTATTGAAAATATAAATAGGTCTTCTAGTGAAAACTGCTCTGCAGCACTATTAGACCTGAAAAAAGTAAAAATAAAGGATATATCCAAGGGTGAAAACCTCTCTGAGGCACCCGAGGATGGAAGGCTTGACACACTTCCATTAGCGGTATATCATGAAAAATAATCTATGTTGGTGGAGAAGACAATACCAACAAATCTGGGCACAGAAGAAAAACCAAAGATAATTCATTTAGCAGAATCATTAACACTTGAAGAGAGAATAGAGCATATACAGTTTTACAAGGAAAGACAAGTTAACTTTGCATGGTCATATGTAGATATGCTAGGACTTGATCCAGATCTAGTAATGCACCACTTGTCTTTACCACCAGGGGCAAAACCTGTTAAACAAAAGTTGAGAAAAATGCACCCACACATTGCTCTATTGGTAAAAGCTGAATTACAAAAGTTGCTCGATGTGAGATTTATCAAACCTATTGACTATGCTGATTGGATTTCAAATTTAGTGCCAGTTTCAAAGCTTGATGGGGGCATCCGAGCTTGCACAGATTTTAGAGATTTAAATAAAGCTTGTCCTAAGGATGACTTCCCACTTCCAAACATTGACATGATAGTGGATTTGACAGCAGGGCATGAAATTTTATCCCTCATGGATGGTTTCTCGGGCTACAATCAGATTAAAATTGCTCCTGAAGATCAAATTAAGATAGCATTCACTTGTCCTTGGGGAACTTTCTGTTGGAATGTCATGCCCTTTGGGTTGAAGAATGTCGGAGCTACCTACCAATGTGCAATGACCACTATCTTCCATGACATGATGCATAACTATTTAGAAGACTATGTAGATGATTTGTTGGGAAAATCCTACACTAGAGCAGGACATCTAGAGATCATGGATAAAATTTTCACAAGATTAGAACAATACAAGGTCCGATTGAATCCAAAGAAATGTGCATTTGGGGTAACCTCTGGAAAACTCCTTGGATACATTATATCATCTAAAGGAATTGAGGCTGATCCTGCAAAAATTAAGGCTATACTTGAATGCCTCCGCCTAAGAATATCAGATAGTTGAGATCATTACAAGGAAAACTTCATTCTATCCATCATTTTATAGCAGAACTTGTAGATAAATGTCAACCCTTTTAGCATATGTTACACAAGAATGTTTCATTTAGATGGGATGACAAGTGTGAACAAGATTTTAAAGAAATCAAAGAATATCTTATGATACCACTAGTATTAGTACCTCCTACAGATGACAAACCTTTACTTCTATATATATCCACAACTACCACAGCACTGGGGGCACTTTTGTCACAACATGACTATGAAGGAAAGGAACATGCAATCTATTACATCAGTCATACTCTCGTGGGATATGAGCTCAATTATAGTCCTATTGAAAGAGCATGCCTTGCTGTAGTTTTTGCATCACAAAAGTTGAGACATTACATGATTACACACCAAACAAAGCTCATTGAAAAAAATGATCCTCTTAAGTACATCTTGAACAAAGCAACACTCACAGGATGATTAGCTAAATGGGTGATGATTCTTAGCGAGTTTGATATTGAGTACATAGAAAAAAAAAAAGCAATCAAAGGACAAGCTATTGCAGGTCAACTCGCCGATGCTCCTATGACAGATGATCATCCTCTTACTATAGAGTTTCCTGATGAATTAATCTTCAACATGGAATCTACATAGCTATGGACTTTATATTTTGATGGCTCCTTCACACAAGGTGGTTCAAGTGCTGGAATTCTCTTTGTCACTCCACAAGGAGATTGTATACCTAAAGCTTATAAGATACAGTTTCCATGTACCAACAATATTGCAGAATATGAGGCATTACTTTCAGGGCTTCGTATAGCTGTGCAATGGAAGATCCTTGAGTTGCGTGTTCTTGGTGACTCTCAGCTAGTGATCAAACAAGTTAATGATGACTATAAAACAAAAGATGAAAAATTGATGCCTTACAAAAGAATGGTGGATGATTTCAAGGCCTATTTCACATTAATCTCTTTTGAGTAGATTCCTCGAGATAACAACAAAGCTGCTGATGCAATGGCAACAATTGGTTCACTAGTAGAAATGCCAAGTAATGCCGCTTACTGTGAGTTCTTGGTAGAACCTCTTTCAGAACCTGCTTACAATATACCACAATCTGAAATGATTTGTCTCATTGTTGGTCCTAATTCCCAATGGTATGGGGATATTTATACCTATCTTCGAGATAACACCTTGCCATCAAACCTATCCAATAAATCTCGTAAAACCTTTATCCATCAAGCTTCCCGCTATGTGATCTTAGCCGATACCCTTTACCGTCGAGGTCTCAATGGTACTTTACTTAGATGTCTTGAGCACGATGAGGTCAAAATTGCTTTACAAGACATACATGAAGGTATATGTGGGGCACATTCTAGCGGTCCTACCTTAGCCAAGAAACTCTTGCATATGGGTTATTATTGGCCTTCAATGGAAAAGGATGCTTATCAGTTTGTTAAAAAATGCAAGCAGTGTCAAAAACATGCAGACTTGATACATGCTCCCGCACAAGAATTGCAGTCTCTTGCTACACCATGTCCCTTTTATAAGTGGGGACTTGATCTCATGGGCAAGATCCATCCTCCTTCCTCCAATGGTCATAAGTTCATTCTCGTTGCCACCGACTATTTCATGAAATGGATTGAAGTTGTTCCTCACTCATATCACTAGAAAACAAATAGCCACCTTCATACTGAACTACATCATCTGTCGTTATGGCATTCCTCTATCCATCATCACAGATAATGGTCATCCATTCAAAAATTAGTATGTTTGTGAACTCTATGAGAAATTCCATATACAACATCATTTTTCCACACCTTACTATCCTTAAGGTAACGACCAGGCTGAGGCTTCTAATAAAACCATTCTCAAAATTCTTAAAAAGACAGTCAATGAAGCCGGTTGAGATTGGCATATTCAATTGAATCCTACACTGTGGCCTTATCACACGAGTGTCCGCACTCCCATAGGTGCTACCCCATATGCCCTTGTCTATGGATCTGAAGCCATCTTTCCCATTGAGGTCGAGTTGCCCTCTTTGCGCATCTCTTTGCACAATCAAATCAGTGATGAAGAATACCGAGTTTCTCGTTTGCAAGAGTTGGAACTGTTGGATGAATGAAGACAAACTCCTTTCAATCATCTTAGATCATACCAGCAATGAATGTGTCGAAGTTATAATCAAAAAGTGAAACCGTGTACATTTGAGGTTGGGGATCTTGTTCTTCATGAAAATCCTCGCACTCAACAAGACAGATAAAAGAAGGGTAAATTTGAGCCTAACTGGTTGGGTCCATACATTATCACTATTGTGTATGGATCTGGGGCATACCAGTTATCTACTCTAGAAGGTGAAATTTTTAGTGATCCCATCAACAGTATGCACATTCACAATTTTTAAACCTAAATTCTTCAGAGGGAAATCTTTTCAAAGTCTTGAAAAAATACAAAAAAAAAAGGAAAAGAGTCCTGAAAAAATACAAAAAAAGGAAAAAATTCTTGAAAAAAAACAAAAAAACAAAAAAAGAGAAATTCATTCGTTCAATGGTGAAAACCACTTCGGTGGCCCCTTGAGCAAGTACCATGGTGAAAACTAAAAAATTGGCGCCATGTGTAGAGGCTTTGCTCCTCTTTCCTTTGGAGCTCTACTTGATATTTTCATTGCCTTTTCTTTCATCCTCCACTTGATAATGACCTTTTCACACCCACCATGCTTATGAATTGTTCGACATTCCCCTCGCTTTCTCGCTTCACCATGCATACTAAGTTGGTCCTATCCCTCACTGGGGCATCTCACGATCAGAGAAACTACCCTCTTTGTCTATCTGCTCATCTATTTTCGTCATAACATGTCTTGAAATAATTCAAAAAAAAATCATAAAATGTCCTGAAATAATTCAAAAAAAATCATAAAATGTCCTAAAATAATTCAAAAAAATCATAAAATGTCCTAAAATAATTCAAAAAAATTATAAAATGTCCTGAAATAATTCAAAAAAATCATAAAATGTCTTGAAATAATTCAAAAAAATCATAAAATGTCCTAAAATAATTCAAAAAAAAAAATCATAAAATGTCTTGAAATAATTCAAAAATATATATATAAAATGTCCTGAAATAATTCAAAAAAAATCATAAAATGTCCTAAAATAATCCAAAAAAAGATCATAAAATGTCCTGAAATAATCCAAAAAAAAAAATCATAAAATATCCGGAAGAAATCCAAAAAAATCAAATATTCCAAGAATCCCAAAAAAATCAAAAATTCTGAAAAATAGTGACACTTTCATATCACCACACAGCTTTGAACTTCAACAAAATCAAAACACGCAAGTGTTGACAATCAAGCAAACATTATAACATATATATCAATCCACCTTTCAAATCCAATCAAACGTATAAAACCATACCAAGAATCGATTCTATATTGAAGCATGATGCATGTTTGTTTGTTTATCTTTGATTGTTTTATGATTTTATTTTTGGTGACATGCCTTTTAGCTTCTCCAGGATGTCTTAGACTAGAGAGGTGAGGATGGGGCATATTCACTTGTCTTTTGTTTGTGGATTGTTTCTTATTCACAGGATGACTCGTCTTAGGACATGGTTGTCTAAAACCATCACGGACCTATGAGTATAATGTGGATGAGAGCATTCCTTGTCTGATAGTGTCTTCCATGCAATAAGTATTCAGGTCATCTAAGGTCTTTATACCTAGATGCTTATACTTCATTACTAAATACAAATGCAAACAATATTTAGGTCATCTAGATGTTCATGTTATCTAGACGCTTATACTATTTTGCTACATAATAAGCTCAATGATGATAAAAGCACTTAAAAGGCACAAGAGGCTTCATCACCTTCATTCTCTTCCATCTTGCATTTCATTTTCTTCATCTTTCTTGTCGCAAAGAAATAAATTGATTACTTTATACAATTGCTATATGTCTCTTGAATCAAATCTCAAAACAATCAACCTACTTCTCAAAATTTCATGTCCCCTTAACCCATTAGTCAATACATCATAGCAACACGTTGTCGTGCGTAAGCATCATTCTCAATTAGCTCAATTTGCTCAATCAGCTTCATTAGCTCATCAACCTGGCTATACTGATCATTTCCATCAATTGTTCAGTTATGCCCATCAATTGTGCATTTTCATCAAAATGTACATCACTACTTTATCACTTGCGCAATATCAGGTATCTAATCACTTTCTAGACATCTATCGAGAGATTAATCTTCTTACAATCTGTTCGATCAATCTCTCGAGGGGGCATATCATTCTTATCATAATCCTTACCAAGATATCTTTGGGGCATGTATCAGTTGATCAATCTTTTTCTTTCAAACAACGTGACAAGCTGCATTGTCTCAAAGAGGGGCAAAATGTAGACACTCAAATTTGTCCTCACAATCATAACGATATCCGTCTATTGATTAAATAGATATTACTATTTACTTAATCAATTCATTCAATACTTTCTTCTATTCATGCATTTCATCAAATCATTGAACCATCTCATGCTCGTTCAATATCTGTTGCATTAATGTTCATGTCCATTTTCACTATCATTCATACCCGTTTGCATAATAAATCATAAATCATTTATAATCTATTTGCATAATAAGTCACAAACATCATTTCCATATTAAATCAATTATCATTATCATCCATAATTGTTTCATATTCATCTCCATTAATAAATCAAATATTATAGTCATTTATTATTATTTCATAATAAACTAATTATCATAACTTGCATATTAATAATATCATTTGCGTAATTCGTTCATGAAATATTGCATTTTAGTAAAGCATCTTTAAAACATTCTATTCATATTTAATCATTTAGGTTCATTTTAATCTAATATCCCTTTATCACTTTCACTCTCATGCATAACATTTAACCCATCAATGTGGGGTAATGGAATTTACTTCTCTCACATCTTTTATCCCACATTTCATCTTCAACCCCTCTCCATCCTCAAAGAACTCCTATTTAAAGTGGGATTTCCCTTTCATTTGGTCTCTCACAATTTTTTCTCACAAATTTACATACTCATATGATCTTTGCATCTAGCTTGCATTTCTCATTCACCATAGCCTCTTTATTGCATTTTGTGCTCATAAAAATCTGAGAGCAAGTGCATAAACAAAGATCTTGGTGATAGGGAGACAATGGAGATTGATTTCTTTTAAAAGAATTTTTTTGTTTTCTGTAGTTTAGATTTGCATTTCTGGTTTTGCTTTTAATTAGAATAGCTCTATTGATGTGGGCTGAAATCGTGGTTCTTACTCTATAGAACCATTCATTTTTATGGCTCTACAGGGGGGACATATATTGATTTAGAAAACAATACTCCACTTCAACTTTATGTAGCTTTAAAAAAGAAACAAAAAAAAAGTGATTGTAATCATATCATGACAACCATATTTTTGATAATATGTAAAAACTGAAAGAATGAATATTATATTTTAATGAATGAATGTAAATATGTTAATTAATGAATGTTATATGTTAATGAATGAATGTTATATGTTATTAATGGATGAATGAATGATTAATTTTATATGATTGGGTATGGGGAATTGAGAGTGATGTGAGGGGGGGGAAGGGGCCAAATGAGCTTCCACCGTCATGTGGTTGGCCCTATTAAGTAGAGAATATTAAACTATTCTCAAAAAAAAGAGAAGCTCAATAAGGTAATGCACTTTTCAATATAAGAAATGCATCATTTGAAGCATCAAACCAATATGCAGTCTATATGTATGACTAGTCGTCAGTCTCTGCAATGGTACATTTCCACGAATTTTTTTTTTTAAATTGATGCTTCATCACAATTTCGACGAAAACCACCAACGAATCAACAAAAAGGCTAGACGAAGTTGTTATAGCTATGATGGAAATTTTTTCGTAACTCCCCGCACATTTCGTCGCAATTGCAACGACCATTTGGCGTTGCTACCACGCTACTCCTTGCCCATTTTGTCACACTTTCGATGAACTTTTGGGTGTTCTTCCGATGCTACTCCTTGCTAATTTCATTGCAAAGTCGATGAACTCTTGGTGTTGTTTCGACACTACTCCTTGCTAATTTCATCGCAAAGTCAACAAACTCTTGGTGTTGTTTTGATGCTACTACTTGCCTTTTTCATCATAAATTCGATGAACTTTTAGTGTTGTTTTGACGCTACTCCTTGCCCATTTCATCACAATGGCAACAAATGTCTGCTATTGTTTTGACGCTACTGCTTGCCCATTTTTTTGAACTGGTGACAAACTTCTGGTGTAATTCGTCAGTGGATACACAAATTTATAGTCAATATTCTGACGAAAGTCTGAAACATTTTACAATGCCGTCAACCGACGATTCTTCGCCATTATTTCGACATTTAATTCATTGTCATACTTTCAATGAAAAAATAGCAAAGGAAATATTTTTTTCCATTGTGTCACTCTTCCGACAAATATTTGTCAATCTACCGATGAACGACCATCAGAAAATGGTGTCAAATTCAGTAGTGTTTGCTTGTTCCTATGCTTGTTGTGATTGATATTGGATGTGTAACTTAGCTTGAGCTTGAGCTTGTGCTTGTGCTTGAGCTTGAGCTTGAGCTTGAGCTTGAGCTTTTGCTTGAGCTTATGCAGCTTGAGCAGCTTGTTGTTGTTGTTGCAATAAGGCTTGGGCTTGTGCAGTTGGTTGCGCTTGTTGTGCTATTTGGGTAGCTTGAGCATCTTGTGATGCTTGAGTGGCTTGTTGGGCTGCTAGTTGCATGGCTTGTTGAGTAGCTAATTGCATGACTTTTTTCTTTTGTACTTGTAGGAATGTCTTTTGATAAGCAGTTTGTTGAGCTTCTTGTAATGCCATGTTGTATTGGCTTGATATATTGGAGCTTGGTGGTGGTGGGGGTGGTGGTGGTGAGTGGTGATGTCATGTTGGTGGTTTGAGTGGTGAATGGTGCGATCAATGTGGTTGGTCTTTGAGAGCCCATGCTTTGAGATGTTAGGGGGGTGGTTGATGATTTTGTGATTGCTTGTGTAGTTATCATCTATTGTTGCAATATTGATGACAAGTTTTGAGAGTTTGGTGTGATGTTTTGATTGATTTTTGGAATGTTGGTTTGATTTTGATTGATATTTGGTAAAGGTGGGAGTCCCAAGCCAAGTAGAGGTGTGGCTAATGGTTGTAATGGTGGAAGAGGCAAAAATGTGAGGGGTGTGATCTCTTGAGGAAATGATGTGGTGTCGAAAATTCCCCCAGCTCTAAACATGTCACCTTCTCATTGTGAAGTTATGGGGAGAGAAGTTTGGGGTGTTGTGCGAAAGGATGATGATGATGGATCATTAGGATCATGGAAAGTGAGAGGGGAATACTTATGTAATGGATTTTGGGGTATGTTTTGTTCCAAAATGGTTTTTGCATCCAAGTCTTGATTATTGACAAGGGGGTGTGTTTTGGAATTAAGAAATGCACTTCCCTTATTAACATTGAGTTGAGTTGGAGCAAAAGATGTTGTGATTTTCGGGATGTTTTGAGTGATGCTTTGGGATGGGGGTGTAAATGAGATGGGGAGTGTGGATGAAATTGGAGGCATGACCTCCAAGGATGGTTCCACTATAAAGCTCATGTCAAAATCATAAGGTAATTTGGCCCCTTGTTTTGCTAGTTTGAGCATGTATAGTGAAGGGTTAAGCCTCATCATGATATTGATAATCTTATGGTTCTCCGGATTTTGGATCATTTCGGTGATTTCTTCATGTGACATCCCAAAGGTAAGATCTTCTTCTTGGCTTTCCTCTTGTGGATTTTGTGATGATGAGAGAAAGTTTTTCAAAGGATTGTTTGATTTGACGTGATTTATTTTGGATTTATTTTGGCTTAGGTCACTTGAAGCGGGTGTTTCTTTGTTGGCTTCCATGTTCTTCTTGTGTTGAGATCTAGTTTGCACCATAAAATAGGGATCAATTTTTAAGAATATGGTAGATGAATCTCCAATTCTTTGGATTGATATATCTTTAGGCACAAAAGAGAAAAATTTAGGATGATGCTAAGATCATAGGATGATAATGATATGGATGTAAGATGGATATTGATGGATGATTGGAACTCTTTTGAGAAAATCTTAAAGGGTATGGATATTCGAGAAAACCTCTTCAAGGGGGTTCGCTCGAATCCCCTTTGCTATGCATTTGTTTTATTTTTTGGCAGAGAAAATTTAAAGGGGTTCACTCGAACACTAGTTCGAGCAACCCCTAATGCATTCAGTCGAACCAATAGGTTCGTATGAACCCCCAAAATCACTTTTTTTTTTCTTTGGGGTCATTTTTTGTGAGTTTTCCTTCCTCACTTGAATTATAAACCACTATTGTGGCTTCACCCACCTCCATGTGCACTTAGTTCAAGGAAGGAGGGGAAGTGACCCCTAACTTCCCCCTGAGATACTCAAAAGTATCCTTTGGAAGGGCCTTAGTGAATATGTCGACAATTTGTTCCTTGGTCGGTACATATGCAAGATTAACTTCATTCTGCAACACCTTCTCCCTTCAGAAGTGATATCTGATAGATATGTGTTTTGTCCTAGAATGAATCACCAAATTCTTTGAAATTTTTATAGCACTTGTATTGTCACAAAAGATAGATATAGGCTCCTCACATATCACACCTATGTCCTTCAAGTTTTGCTTCATCCAAAGTATCTATGTACAACAAGATGCTGCTGTGATATACTTAGCTTCTATAGTGGATAAATAAATTGAATCGTGTTTCTTACTCAACCATGAAACCAGTCTTCCTCCAAGGAAGAATGCACCTCCACTTGTACTCTTCCGGTCATATATGGAACCAGACCAATATGCATTAGTGTAGGAATTCAATGTGAAATAATTATTCTTCAAATACCATAGCCCATAATCAAGAGTTCTCTTAAGGTATATTTGAATATCCTCTTCATAGTTGTAACATGTGCTTCCTTAGGTTCTACTTGAAATCTTGTAACTAAACATGTACTGCATGCATTATATCTAGTCTAGTAGCAGTAAGGTATACAACAGTCCACCAATCATAGATCTATACATGCTCTGATTAACTTTAGAAGATTCATCATCCTTTCTTAGCTTACATCTAGTTACCATAGGGGTACAAACTGGTTTGGAGTCATTCACTCCAAACTTCGTCAGCAAATCCTTAACATACTTAGATTGTGAAATGAATATCCCTTTATTAGTTTGATTTACTTGAAGTCCAAGGAAGAAATTTAACTAACCAATCATCAACATTTAAAACTCTTTTTGCATCTCTTTTGCAAATTTCTTACACACACCTTCATTTCCACCAAAGATAATGTCATCATCATATACCACAACTATCAAAATTTTGTTACCTTGCATTTTGAAGTAGAGATTGTTATCTGCAGACCCTTTGTTGAATTCTTGTTGTGTCAAGTACCTATCCAACCTTGCATGCTAAGCTCTAGGAGCCTGTTTAAGTCCATATAAATCCTTTTTCAACTTGCAAACCATATCCAATTTTTTAGACAGTTGAAATCCTTTTGGTTGTTCCATGTATACTTCTTCCAATTCCCCATTAAAAAACACAAACTTGACATCCATCTGGTATACTTTGAAGTCTTTATGATATGAAATTTCCAAGAACATCTGAATGGCCTCCATTCTCACTATAGGTGCAAATTTTTCTTCAAAATGTATTCCTTCAACCTGTGAATAACCCTTGCACACAAGT
Source organism: Sequoia sempervirens (assembly GCA_007258455.2). Lineage (NCBI taxonomy): Eukaryota > Viridiplantae > Streptophyta > Pinopsida > Cupressales > Cupressaceae > Sequoia > Sequoia sempervirens. The sequence goes on along the minus strand of VDFB02281492.1, from coordinate 436,362,117 downwards.
CTTGCTTTATTTCTTACCACTTCACCATCTTCATTCAGCTTATTTTAGAACACCCATTTTGAACCAATTACATTCTTGTTTACCAATCTAGGGACTAGATCCCATGTCTCATTCTTCTCTATCTGTTGCAGTTCCTCTTTCATTGCTCTAACCCAACTTTCATCATTACAAGCTTCACTAACACTAGTCTTAGGTTCTATTTTAGAAAGTAAATGCAAGTTTATCTCAACCACTTTGCTTCTTGTTTTTACACCTTCACTCTTATCTCCAATTATTTGTTCCTCCAAATGATTTCTCTATACATATTTAGGAGTCTTAGAAACAGGTTTTAGTGCCTTTTCTTCTTCTTCTTCTTCTTCAGTCTGTTCTTCTTTTTGTTCTTTATTCTCTTTAGGTACTGGTGTGCCAATAGGATCATCTAGTTCCACTTCACTTATCTCAACCGGTCTATTCATAACTTCATCAACTTTTACATTAGCACTTTCAACTATTTTCCTCAATCTTTTATTATAGCATCTATATGCATTGCTGTTAGTTGAATATCCAAGAAAGATTCCTTCATCACATCTAGCATCAAACTTTTCAAAACTCTCATCATCTCTTCTAATGTAACATTTACTTCCAAACACTTTAAAGTATTTAACAGTAGGAGTCTTACCAGTCCATAGCTCATAAGGAGTCTTAGAGTTGTTACCTCTAATCTGAACTTTTTTAAGAATGTAAAAAATATTGTGGATTGCTTCTTTCTAGTACACATCAGGAACATTTGCTTCTTTCATCATAGTTTTGGCAGCTTCTTGAATAGTCTAGTTCTTTCTTTCCACAACTCCATTCTGCTAAGGGGTTCTAGGGGCAGAGTAATGTCACTTTATGTCATGTGCTTCACAAAATGCATTAAACTCACTAGAAGTGAATTCTCCACCTCTATCAGACCTTAAACATTTGATTCTCAGGTTTACCTCATTCTCTAATCTTGCTTTGAATACCTTGAATCTATCAAGAGCCTAAGCTTTTTCTCTAAGAAAAGTAACCCATGTCATCCTAGGGTAATCATCAATAAAAAGCATAAAGTACCTGTCACCATTAAAGCATCCTATTCAAGTAGGACCATAGAGGTCTGTATGAATCAACTCCATCATTCTGGTAGATGGTTGTTCTTTTCCTTTAAAATTGCTTCTTTTTTTTTCCTAACTGACAGCTTCTGCAAATTGAGTTTGAAGGCTTTGTGATTCTAGGCAGATCTTTGACAACTTCTCTTAAACTGATCTTGATTAGATTATCAAAATTTACGTGTCCCATCCTCTGGTGCCACAACCAACTTTCATTAATTTGAGAAACAAAACACTGACCTTCACTACTCTTAAGCTGATAGATGCTTCCATGAGTTCTTCTTCCTTCTGCTACCACAGTTCTGGATCCTTTTCTGATCTCACAAGTGTTGTCCTGAAACACAAGCTTAAACCCTTTGCTACACATTTTCCCAACACTTAAAATATTATGCCTTAAACCCTTAACATAATAAAAATCATTAGTACTATGTTTTCCATCCATACTAATTGTTCCTTTACCAAAGATATTAGCACCAGAATCATCTCCAAGCATGACCATTCCTCCATCATATAAATTTCAAGTTTATTAAACTTACTCTTATCACCAGTCATATGATTCAAACATCCACTAGTCAATTACCCAAAAGTCTTCATCCTATCTAGCATGAAAAGCAGTCACCAGAGTACCTTCCTACTCTCTGAACCAGCTTCCTTTGTGCATCTTCCATGATCAGTAGATGCAGCTTTTCTTTCAATGGCTAAGAATAAGCATTCATTGTTATCCTCCTCAAAATCAGACTCAACATAAAAAATTCCTGCATCTTCTTTGTCATAATGTACAATTTCTTGAACTTCCTATCCTTCTTGTCTTTGTGATTATTACTATTATCTTTTTTCTTCAAGATGTGAGTAGCTCTATTATGACATCTTGATGCAAAATGACCAATATTTCCACAACTAAAACATTTAAGGGGCAACACACCTTTATATTTACTAGTACCTTTCTTCAATTTTCTTATGAAGTTTACTTCCATCTCTTCTAAACCACCATCATCTGAGTCATTTTCTATCTTCACTGCTTTCAAGGTTGTTTCAGTCTTCTCCTTATCTCTTACAAATTTCCTCATCTCAAATGAAGTCAAGATACCAAATAGATGCTCCTTAGTAAAGTTATTTGGATCATATATTTCTTCAATAGCACAAACCTTGTCGCTATAACTCTCCAGTAGGGTCATTAGGATCTTCTCAATTATATATTCATCTGTCATGGTAACTCCTTGATTCTTGATCTCATTTGCTACAAGTTCAACTCTTTGATAACAGCTTGCAATATCTTCACCTTCTTCCATTCTCAGGTTCTCAAATTTTCACTTAGCTGTTAGCTTTCTTGACAATTTTACTCTTTCATTTCCTTCATAGATGTCTTTCAACTTTTCCCATACTTCATAAGCAGTGCCTAAGGAAATAACTTTTGTTCTTTTAGTTTTAGATAGAGCATTGAAGATGGCATACATTGCTTTTTCATTCTCCTCATAAGTCACAATTTCATCTGTAGAGGAAGGACTAGAGGCTGACCATGCAACATACTTTATCTCCATAGCTTTCCAGGTCTTGAAATCAAGAGAAACCAGATAACCTCTCATCTATACTTTCTAGTCACTATAATCAACTCCATCAAAAATAGGGATCTGCAACTTGTACGCCATCTGATCTACCTCAAGCAGTTAAGCTTTTCTTCGAGGAACTTGAGCTTTGATACCAATTGTTGAAATGCACAAGACAACTAAGAGGGGGGGTGAATCAATTATATCAAATTCTTTTACTTCTAACCTTAGAAATCAATTTCACTTTAACTCAATCTATTATTAAGTATGGACATGAAATGCAAATAATAGAAAGGAAATACCAGAAACACCATATTTACGTGGAAAACCCAATAAGGGAAAAACCACGGTGAGGGTTAGCTCACAATATAATAATAATACAAAACTGAATACAAAGCCTCACTGCCATAGGGCTCACTGCTCGGATACAAAGGCTCACTGCCAGATATAGAAGCTCACTGCTTATAATAGGACTCACTATCCAGAAGGAGGTTCACTGCCTACAAAAAAGAAATGAAAAATAAAGGTCCACCACAAAAGGTTACACACACTTGCAGCTTGATTAGGAAATTGTACACACCGTCAGCTCGTTGCTTTTAGGAATCCAACACATCAAAGTATTGATGCCTTGATTCACTCTTACACACTCTGCTTGATCAGATACTTCACTTACTCACTCATGCAACATTCACAACATCTTGACTTGCTTTTATACTAGCTTCAATCCAAGGACAGCTAAACATTCTTCAATTTACAAATTCAAATTAGGTCAACTACTCAACATTCCCGTGGTGGATAAGAATGAGAGAGGACCCAAACAATATCTTGAATCAATCACACGCTTCCTTAATTCGATGCAAAACTTCATGTAATGTGTAGACACTAGGTCGGCCAAACCTAATGAAAACACCAATGATTTTCGAAGTACGCGCATCTCCAGCAAGATGATCACACATGGATCACCCAACACGCTTCACTAGACATTTCACCATTTCTAAGAAACCTTCAGGTACATCTGTAACAACTGCAACAAACTTCATCCATTGATCACACTTCAATAGTCCAATCCGGACCAACGAGCAACACACAGGAGCTCAGGAACAAGCCATACGGAGCACCAAATCACAAGCACGTTTGTTAGAACATAGAAAATATCAATATGAAAGACCTCCTAGATCTGCAAGATCTGAAAGAAAATACTGGAAGAATGTGGAGCCAAAACATATCTCCCAGTCTTCAAATAAACAGTTCTTCCAAACTAGTTCACATATCGGTGAACACTTCTTTGATACCCCATCGATCTAGAAGCTAAAACTTAGGATGTATAATCCATTGAAGCTCATAAACATTACCACATAACCGCACAAGAATAGGATCAATAGAAGAAATGTGGAGCACAATACCAGAGCATACTTAGAACAAACACTCAAGACTACCAATATTATTTCATAAATTTTCTCAAAAGCACTTACATCAAAGACACAACTACAACTCCATAAATATAGCTCCATTTACTCTAAGCACTTCTACAGTATCTCAACTATACAGGTACCATCTGCAATCATATTGGACTATGTTGACATCAATGGCAACATTAATGACAACACCACCAAACATACACACAACACATTTCCTACTTGATTGTCTTTTATTTTCTTAGATTTACATACAATTATTTTTATAGAATTTAGAAGTAATTTGTCATCCAATACATGCTTCAACTTTACTTTTTATAAATTACCCAACTTCACTTTCTATAAATACTCCAACTAATTTTTTTAAAATTGTAACAAATCTTCATTTTAAAATTATTTAATGTTAAAATAGAATTAAGCAAATAATTTATATTTCTTTTATTATTTGTATGATTAATTTATTTTAAAATTTATAATTGATAGGCAGTTTTGAAAATTATTCAATAAATAGAAAAATTATTATCTTCCAAATAAGACGTGTGAATTGAAAAGAAGTGGAAGACATGAAATGATTACAACCAATTTACAACATTAAACAGTAATTCCTTTTTGCTTGAGGACAAAAAAGGCCCCATCTAATAGAAACAATTCATTAATCAACTATTAGGAAGTATAGCTTATTGATTACAACCTCAATAGTCCATTCTTTATGGCACATTCCATGGTCTCCTTAAAGGCTTTTGGTAGATGATACTTGTAAGAGAAACCTGCATCCAACAATTTCTTTCAAGAAACAAGCAGGTATTTCTCAGGTCCATCATCTTCATCTAACCTGTACCAAATACAATTAAAAAGTTAAAAAGTCTTACTATTGAAGGTTTTGTAGACCATTTAGCCTAGCTGACCTAAAAGATTCAAATGAAATGTCCGCTTACTTGAGAGAAGTCTTGAGTTGTACATAATGTTTAGCAAGGAAATCTTTGAGAGACTTTAGACTAAAAGAATCAGATGCACAAACATAGCCATTTTGAGCATTGGTATGTTCCATCAGGGATATGTGGGCATTGCAAGTATCATCAATATGAACAATTAGTATAGATCCCAGCATGAAATTGAGAAACTTGAGCATTTCATAATATTCATCATATCCTGTTATGTCAGATCACATGAAAATTATACAAAATCCATAATACATCATACACAAAGTATGAATAAACACACAAATATTTATACATCCAGTCAGAGCTAATATTGCTTTGCAGATGTTGGAGAACTCATAGTTGTAAACCAAGGCCCAATCACCATACCTGGAAGGATGGTTACCACCTCAATATTATTATTAAGCCCATATTTAAGGGCCTCTTGTTTTGCTAATGTCTTAGCTATCATATACCAAGCTTTCTTAGTTGTCTGAGATTTAAGGAAACCTAGGGGGCTCCATCCCCTTTCATCAAGGCATTTTTGGATGAATTCTCCCTGGTCATTCATTGGAGAAGTCGCTATAGCCAATGATGTGAAAATTATACGTCTAATAGATTTAGCTCCTACGTAGGCTCTCATAAGATTGAGTACCCCATTTACAGAAGGTATAATAAAGTCATCCTGGAAAACAACATTCATTCCAGAAAGATTTAGAAACAGATATTTATGAATAAAGAGGTGAAGAGTCATTTCATCTGCTTACCAGATTAGCTACTGTAAAATCCATGGGACCTACCACATGAAAAACTCCTTGACAACCCTCCACTACAGAATCAAACCTACCCTCTAAACATTAATCAAATTTGAAGAGCTTAAGCCTTTCCTCTGCCCCCAATAGCTCTAGCAAAGCCCCAGATTTTGTCTCGTCCCCTGCATATCATCAACCCATATAAAACTTGAATGCTTAAATAGATAAATTTTGACTAAAATGCTAGTTTTTTATGATCTTCGCTTAAAAACCAAATACCTAAGTTTCTAAGGCATTGAGGGTGTAGCCCCTTTCCAGAGGATTTTTGACCAACCATGATCCTACGTATCCCCCAGCTCCAGTCACACACGTTTTACAGTCTTGTTAACTTCATTTGCCATTAAATTGAATTTGAAAATTATGAGAGGAAGAGGTTGAGAATGTCTATTTTTATAGCCCAGTGTTGAAGAATCAAAATAATGTTGGTTTTTTTATCGTAATAGTTGAGAGTTGCGAAGAGGCAGTCCTTGGCATATAATGTAGTGGAATGGCTAACACCAATAAAATCATACGACCATTTTTATCTAGTTCTCAAACACAACAGACAAGGCCAAGTTAAAAGAAGCAAAATTATATCTATAACAAATACCATGCCAAACCTCAACAAATCTGAGGATGACCCATTTACTCTTGCAACTCTTATAGCTGTGATGTTTGATCTAGTCGAAGAAATCCTCCTATTACACCTTTCAGTGGGTTGGGTGGGAGATTGCAGATTCAAATTTGAAATTCCAACTTACCGATTGCAGTTTCATTATCAATGAATGTGACAATGCTCACCCTTGGGTATGATAGAAGCGCGTCCCGTCTGCGCGGGAAAGTGAGTTTAAATGTTCAGTTTAAGTGCAGGGCTGCTAATTGTTACTAACTGCTGACAGTAGCGGTTAACCGGATTGCTAACAAGAACAAAAACAGACGTTGAGGAGAGGAACGGAGTAAGAGGGCCCCACATCAGCCACTCTAACGCTTAGAGTGTGCTGGTTAAGCCGCCCCCTTCCAATCGGCCTTATTCTTGGTCTCGCCAAACTTTCTATCTCTCGTGCAAAACGGACTTGAAATCTTAAATTATCATTTGTAATTACAGTTAAGTTTGGTGAAATTACAAATGAATATTAAAAGTCTGAAAGCGGGAACGATGAAATAACATTGACTGGTAAAACAAAATGCTCTCTCGGGGGGCGGCTGCATAAGACTTTGACTACTATATAAATAACCCTGCTTCACAGAATTATATGCAATAGAATTTCGTTTTCTTCTTCTACTGAGAACATCACAATGATCTCTGTAAATAGAAAACGCACTGTATTTCCAGCTACACCGTCTCAATGTCAAGAGATTAAACTGTCGCCCTTAGATTTACCAATGTTCTTCATCCACTATATTCAGAAAGGTCTCATTTACCAAAGCTCTGCGGAAAATTTCTCGTCTCAGGTAGACTTTCTTGCGCAAACGCTATCTTGTTATCCTTCGTATGAAAATCTAAAACATCTTGTTGCAGGTAACTCAGCTGAAAGATGGGATTTCTGTGTGTTGTACATTGAACCATGCTGTAGCGGATGGGGCTTCTTTCTAGCATTTCTTTAACTCATGGGCCCATCTTTGTAGGTCAAAGGGAAACAAAATCTCCAATAATCCGATCCATGACCGTTGTTTGGTAAGCTCAGTCAGGTCCGTGGTTAGGCTTGGGCTCGATCCGGATGGGAACATCCCGCGGTTTCGCCTGCCACCGTTGCGGATTAAAATTTTCCATTTCACCGCCAACACGATCAGCTGCTTAAAGGAACAGGCCAACCAAGATTCACCAGTCGTGATATCATCATTCCAGGTGTTGTGTGGTCACGTGTGGCAGGCGATCACACGGGCTCGGGGGCTTGACCCTGACGAGCCCACGACATTTCTCCTGGCGATCAACTGTCAGTCGCGGTTTCTTCCACCACTGCCTAACTTCTACTTTGGCAATGTTGTTCAGGTCATATACACAACCACTACTGTTAGGGAGCTTAATAGTTTATCTCTCTCCTTCGTGGCCAATTCGCTGAACACTATTATTACAGGTCACAAGGACGTGGTTATTAGAGGAAAGATTGATATGTGGGAGAAGGAGTCAATTTTGAATAGGTATGATAAGCTTGAGAAAAACTCTATGATGATGTCGAGTTCTCCACGGTTTGAGATGTATGAGAATGACTTTGGATGGGGACGACCTGTGGCAGTTCGAAGTGGGATGGCCAATCATTTTGATGGGAAGGTGTCTGCTTATCCTGGTAAGGAAGGCGGAGGAAGTGTTGATCTAGAGATTTGCCTTCTTCCACACTACATGAATGCTTTGGAAAGTGACCTCGATTTCATTTCTTCCCATAGAGATATAAAATAAACAACCATATATTTGGGTATTTAGTTAGGTGTGCTTGGGAATTTGTGTTTGTTAAGTGACAACACATTGAATATATGTGCAAGTGTTGTTAGGAATAGGTTAGCTATAGGTTGGTTAGTTTATTTAAGATTGTTGGAACGAGTTATTTTAGAAGGATTCTTTCATCTGTTTTGCTTAATATGTATGTAATTATGTTTTCAATGAAGATAGAAAATAAGAAGAGCATGATTTTAGTTTCATTTTTGTATATTGATACTAAGTTTTAGTTTCATGGTATCAAATTGTGTGGTTGTGTTGATGAGTCTACTGTTGTTTCCAAGGAGTCTTGCAATTGGAGAAAATACACTTGCAAACAAAATAAAAGACAAATAGAGAGAGTTGGCTTCCTACTTTATGAGTACCACTGCTGGTCAAAAGAAATTGTAGGCTATGAGATTTTTTGAAGCATTGAATAAAAGCATCAAAAAAGCGTAAGAAATGATATGTCTACATTCATTGTACAAGATCCTTTGAGGATAGGATAACAATTTGATGGCATTGGATACAATTTGTGGAAGTTAAGAATTTCTTTTCTTTTCTTGAATAAGAACTACTTCAAAATAGTTGAGGGTACTAAATCTAATGTCTTGACTTTAAAATTAGAGTTCAAATTAAAATATTTAGAAATATTAAATTTATTAAGGCAGTTTGAAAGGGAATGTAGTTATGAGAATCTATTATAAGGAAGATTTAAATTTTAATCAATTTTAATTTTTGCATCGCTAAAGGGCATTAGAGGTGTTCAATAAGAGAAAACCCAATCAACAATAAAAATAAAACACAAAGTCAATCAAAAAAGAAACATAAGGACATCAAAAGGTGGAAAGGAACCAAATCAATTAAGGGTACCACTTCTAAAGGAGATTAATTAATATTAATAAAACTAAAATTAGAGTTTATTTCTAATAATATAAAGGGGCATGTGAAGAGTTGTGTTTATTGGAAGAATTTTTTTTAATAGAGGCCAAGTAAGGAGGAGACATTGACAAAAGATTTTATTATTTTATTTATACTCCTTGTGGAGCATGAAACTACCATTCAATTAACTAAGGATGAAACCCCTCTACATTTGGAATTGGAGGATAAAAACCCATAACTTAGAGTGATTTCACATGAAAATCACTATTGTGTGAATTTGATAAATTTCAATTTGAATTAAAATATCCTTTTAATTAATAGTTGGTTGTAGCATTTTAAGAGTGAATTTAAAGTATATTTTGAGGTAAATTCCAAGGATAATTTTTTTTTTTTTTACCAATTAATAGATCATTGCAAAATAATAATTTCTATAGGGATTTTTTATTTTTACTTTTATGCTATATTCTAAATATCACATCTATTAAGTTGCAATTTCTTGATTAATTTCATATTTATGTTATTGTTTAAACTATTATAATTGTGAACTAAGTTTGCTATATTTTAAAAAATTAATCTCTAAGATATTGCAATGGTATGAGAGTCATATATTTCCATCCTATGATATTTTCCTCCTATGCTTGTCAAGTTATAGAGCCATTAAGTACTAGCTATAGAAACTTAGAAAAAATCAACATCAATTGCCCAAGATCACATTTTTTTTTGAGGAATTTGGGGTAGAAGAAGGAAAAATGGAAAGAGGAACAAAAAATTTGAAAGATCCTAAAGATAAGTTTGAAAAAAAGTTTGACCTTATGATATTTATGATGGGGAAAATGTCAATACAATGGATAACATAACAACAATTAAAAATAAATAATTTCAAAAATAAAAATAGTGGAGAAAATTCTTTTGAAGCTAATAACAGTAACAATAATAAGTAGAAAAGTCACACATAGAGAACCATGGGTGGGATTGTGATAGACCTATTCTTCCTATGTTCTTTTGAGGGAAATAATAAGTTCTTATGAGGCGGTGGTACTTTTTGCAAAATTTCTTGGTTCTTAATTTTTTGCCCATGTCTTGAGCCTCAAAATAAGTTTATCCTTGCTAGGATTTGATATAAATACTGTTTTTTTAGGTCTAAAACCCTAAAAACCATAGCTCTAAGTGGCACTGCAGTTACTTTTGTTATATATTTACATTGACCGCTTATATCAAGTTGCCCGGCCTTTAAGTTATGACTTAAGGGTTGTTGCTTCATGTATTGACCGACCCCTCCTACCTAAGTCACCAATTAGACCCACGATCTAAAATGATTTATCACATGCCTAAAGTATTATGTCCATGTCCTCATATTTTGTTAACTGATTGGCCCCTTCGTTCCCTAGTCACATAAGATTATTTAAAGAGCACACACATAATAAACCGATAAGTTATCCACGCCCAACATGTGGACCCACTGCTTTATTGTGAAAATAATGGTCTGCGAAGCCTTTAAAATATCGGTCCAGGTGTCATGTTTTAGTAGATTCCGCCATTCTGTGAGAGGTTTACTACTAAAGGCAAAAGTTGGTCGTGGAACTATGGAATGAGCAACACGTGGCATGTTGACAACACTCATTGCTATATGAGCCTTATGAAGACCATATGAGTGCCATGTGCCACGTTTTAAGGGTATTCTATGAGTTTGTGGGTATATTGAAGGGATCCACAGGAACTTTATGGAATTGTTAAAAAAAAGGACACGTGGCACATTCTTGAAGGCTTTTGCTGAATGTAGCGATAGGACATCTGGTATTATTTTATAGGCAATTTGCAATTCTACAAGGCATTTTTAAAGGAAGCCTAAATAAAGTCTGTACATCACAAGAAAAGGGACACGTGTCATGTTTTAAAGCTATTAAAGGTGGACACGTGTCTAGATCTCATTGCTTTCAACATGTCTCTTATCAAAGCCTAGTTTATAAGGGATAGATTGAATGACACGTGGCACAATTTCAACAATATTCTACAAGTTCACAAGCTCTTTGTAGTGGTTTGATTTTCAAGCCGCATAATTGAAAAAAGCTACCATGTGGCCAATATGTGATGTCAATTGCTTTTGTCACTTCTTTGGTAGTGTGTCTCATGAGAATGTGTAAAGGTGGTCCCCCATGGATCAATCTTATTGGTTGAAGACATTGTCAACTCACGTCAAATATTTTTAAATTAGTCAAATCATTGATTACCATCAGATCTTGTCCTTCTACTCGTTGATCAATGACCTATATTCAAACTTAAGAAATAGATAGTTGGAAGCTCTGGCTCATGTGAGCTACAAATACTAGTAGAAAAGATGGATTTCTACTAGATCTATAGTGAAATTTCTTCTATAAATTCCATAATCCAATAGTAAAATGATTCACTTGGCATTCAAAGCATTCGACGAGGGAATTTGTAGAGCTCTAGAGAATTTTGTGATGATTAGAATTTTTAGAAGTGAAGAGCAAGTAAGTATGTCTATATCCAAAAATTCACTTGATTTTCTATTCTAGAGTTTGCAGTTGTAATAGAATACACATCCAAGTGTCTTGAATTGTTCCAAATTTCCCTAGCCATTGTCTAAAAAAGTCTCAAAAAAAATCTTAGAACCAATCCTTAGAAAACACTAGTTTTAAACTCAAATTATAATCATGAGTGCACCAAAAGACCAACCTTTTGCTTCAAAGAGAACACTGGATGAGGAATTAATTTCCCAACTTCCTGTCTTGACAAAAAAACCAATTAGGGTTGATGGTCTGGGTGCTACATAGTCTAGTATGGTAGATAGTTCCAGTGAATACAAAGATGTTGAGTTTCCTCTCTTAGGATGGAAAATATTTTTTCACTAATACTCGAAAAGAGGAATTCAAAGGTTTCCATTTGAAATGTATGGACCTATGACTTGGGGAAATTAGTAGTATCCAATGTGTTTATGGATGTGGTCTTTCTCATACCCATTTTAGCCAATTATGATGAAAATGTGAGAATGATTAGGGCTGCTAATGGTGGTGAGTTGATTAGAATTGACAAAGCTTTTATCTCAGAAGTGTTCAAGTTGAATTTGGTTGCCAATAAGGCAAATTGAATTTGAGTCATTCAAACAAAAGTACCAACAAGATAGGAGTAGCTTCATGTCTCACTAGCTTCCCATGTATAGAGTGAAGGGTTTTGATAAAAATTCTATTTGAATCCCCCCAAAGGAAATGGAGCCTTTCAGCTTGGAGTCCTTTGAAAATTATTTCATTAGAACATATTATCATTTATGCCAAGTCCTTGGAGGGGATGCTCAAGCAATAATTCTAGTCCACCTTACATACATGGAAGTGGATATTCAAAACCCTCTTGTAAATATTGAGTTTGATTTAGTAACTTTCATTGCAAATCTTCTTCACAAGCAATTAGTTGAGGTAAAAATGAGTAATAATGTGATTAATTTTAGGTGGTACTCCCTATTGTACCATATGTTCCTCTATGAAGGAAAGGGAGGATGTGATTCAACCTTACAGATACATTTAGATAATGGAAAAGGAAATCCCATCCCTGTCCAATATTGGACACATATTTGGGATATGCACTATGAGGGTGCAAATTTTATTATTTTTGAAAACCATTTTTTCAGAAAGATTCTCACACATTTGGGGCTGAAAGAAATCAAACTGCAAAAATAAATCTTAGATTTATTAAGGCCTGAAGATAAGAGGCCAGAGTTGGGAGTGGGGAATAATTGAGGAGATTATTATCTCTATACATACTCCATAGTTTTGAGGATATATGGGTGCCCTGTTGGATGACATATCCTGCCAATATTTGTTCCTTTAAGGATAACATTTATAGAAATCATATGACAACTAAGTGAGACAGACAAATTTCACCTTTGAGGCAAAAGAAATGATTGTTTTTCCCATACTCCACATTTTTGCTGACTTTCCTGTGAATAGAGAGGAACTGGATCAATTTAACCCTATATTTAAGAAATATAGGATGGATCAAGAAATTTTAAGAGTCTTTGAACTAGAAGGCTTCATTAATTAGGTCAGAATAAATATAAAAGATCAACCTATCAAAATAAGGTCAACTTAAGTGAAGATGTCATAAAAAATTGTAAAGATAAAAAAGAAGTAAATGACATAAAAAATCAAGTGGATGACATTTAGAAAGGCTGAGGAAGCTAAAGGGAAAAAAGATCCCAATTATCAAGGTACATTTATCGAGATAAGGGATCCAATTGCTAGAATACAAATAATTTTAAAGAATATTGATAGGATAGTTGGAAAGGCCCTGGTACTTGAAGAGAGGCCTACCTATCAATACCACATTCAACCATTTGTTTATTCTTTCAAGAGAGGGCCCAAAAGTCCTATAATAAGAGATCCAACTTATCCCTCTCCCCCTCATGCACCATTAATACCATATGCCCCACAAGAACCTCTATCGCCTCCAGATGTGATTATTTTAGAATCACCTCCAGAGGAGCAACCATAAAAGAAGAGAAGGATTGATCAACCATATTTTACTGATTACCCCATTAGACTTGATGAGAAGGATGAGGTTGAAGTATCCAGTGAAGAGGTGAATAAAGAAATTCCATCTCTCCAAAGGGAACCTAAAATCAGACTACCTCAAAGCAGGCTAGAAATTGATGTCATAGATGGAAGGGATAATGTTTATGACATTAGATAATTGGCTTGTCAACAATTAATTGAAGATAATGAATTTGTGAAGACCCAAGAGTTTAAATATTTTTTTTAAGGTCTAAAAGGGAACAGTACGTCAAAAGTACAGAGAAAGAAAAAGTAGGTGTACCTAGAGAGAGCTACAAGGAAGTTACAAAGAAGGTATTGGCAGAGATGAAATTTAATGCTAGAAATATCACCCTTGAAGAGTAGAGAAAACTAATTAGGGAGAGTGGTTTGTTTCTACTCCTTGAAGGAGACATTGCATCTACTATTGCTTTCAGCATAATTATAAAGCAAGATCAAGATTTTTGTTTTCAAAAGATCAAGCACATGCTGGATTGACAAGATTAGGGTTCAACCCCAAGTGGAGAAACCTTGCCATTTGGGCCCTTGCTCCCAATACTAACAAGCCTCAGGTTTGGAAGAAGCACAAGATGTAAGAGGGCTTGTAATAAAAAGAGTGTCCAATACTTTAGCCACTGAAGTTGCTACATTAGTAGTTGATACTTCCAGATTCAGTGAGGCTACTACTAAGGCCCTACAAAGTAAGTATGAAAAATTATTACAAGATCATTTGGCACTTACAACAAAGTATAACAAATTGAAAATAAAATAAGCCTAGGTAACACCACTTCCATTAGATACACAAGGAGGTAGCTCTTGTTCAACACCACTAGTAGAGGATTTGATCAGAGAGAATCAAGAGTTTAAAGAAAAGTTGGAGATGCTGGAAGAGAAGTCAAAAGGTGTTTAGAGTGACCAACATGAAGGCATGTATCATTTTATGTCAAACATTTTGACACATTTGATGTACATAATTTTGAGGAGGATAAAGAATGTTCACAGGGACCATTTTAACCTTGAAAAGGAAATAAATAGGGTGGTAGGGGATAATGAGAAAACTAGAGAAATAATGAATATGTGGATCCCCAAAATAAAATCATTGCAAGGAATGTATAAAGGATCAACACATGAACCCAATCCACCCGAGGATATCTTTCCTATGTACAACATGGCCAAGCCAGCAAGAGAAATGCAGGCCTACATGGATCAATTGATAGAGAAGGAAAAAACAAGGTTGAAACATTTTGAAAATATAGAAATAAGGATCATGCCTTATATTAGAAATGAAAATCAAGAAATAAAAGAATGCCTTCAAGGGTATGTGCAGGATCATGATGGGCCAAAAAGTGGTGATATGGGTATTTGAAGGGTATGTGGTTGACGACTTTTTTTTACCCAAAATTGATGAAATGAAAAGGGTTTTTAAAGGAGATTCTCAGATTTCCAAAAATATAAATTATTCTTTATTTTTAATTTAATAAATAATTATTATTTATTTTCTATTTGAATTACGATTAAAGTCCTGATTGATAGGCTGATTGAAAAACATCTATATCTTTCAAACGGTATCACATTTTTGGAATCCAAAACATGAATCACATTCTATGCTTCACATACTATATGATTAAAAAATAAATTTAAATTTCATGAAGTTTTGACCAAGTTAAGGTGGTTAGACATACGAGTTTTTATATTTTTTAAAAGTTGTAATAAAAAATTAATAATTAATTATTCACTTGGAAACAAATTACAAAAAAATATGCATCACATCCGGACATGAGTCCTCTACTTATGTCTAAAATATTATAAAAAAATATTATCATTTTATTGTGGTTAGGGTGGTCAAACAGACACCTACTTATTTTTTCCCTAAAATTTAAGTACTACTGCATTGAAATTTCAAGTTTTCACCAAATAGATTTTTTTTTAAATAGACCTAGTACTTTAGAAACTACATTCAATTTGCTACAGATTCTATTCTTACATATTTTTGAAATAATATAGATAACTTATTCAAATTTTTATGTCAAGTTGCCTAACTTTGATTTTTGAATTTTATGCCACTTAAGGGCCTGTTTTTTCCATGATGATCCTACACATACCCTCAATGGAAATCTCAATTCAAGGCACTAATTCCCACCTTGTCCTTATTCATCTATGATGATAATAAAATTGGTATTTAACTCGTTAAGACTTGTATGGATAAGTTGATTGATACTAATCAACTACTAGATTATTTTGAGGAGATATATTCATTTTTTCTAGATATACTCATTATATGTATAATATTGATCTGATTCTTGCATTCTAATTGCCATTCAAGGAATAATATCAAACATGGGATGATAAATATAACAATTTTCCTTGGATTTGAAATATTTTGTCATCTAGGTTCGAGTTGCAACAAATGCAGCTCACATGATGACTTGGAAATCAATTGTCTCCATGCATCTGAAAGGTTTTGGCATTATTTTTGTCCTTTTGTGATTCACTCATCATCTCTAAAAAATTCAAAGGGAATATGCTTTTAGATTGATAAGTGAAGCCTTAATGAATAATCATTCACCTCTTCATCATTGCAACATGAACATATATCTTCTTCATCAGTTCAAACAACCTTTTTGTCTTCTAGTGGAATTTTCCTTTTGTATTCTACAAAGGCATTGTTTTAATTTTTCTTGCTTATAGCACAAGATTGTCAAATGAAAATATGGCATTTGTCCATGGCCTGAAGCTTGTTTGCTTCCTTATTTTTATAAAAGGGAATTCAAGGCCATTTTGTGTGATCTTAAAAGTTTTGTGAGAAAAGCACTTTTGTATTTTTAGTTTGTATATGTCCAATCTAGGTTATAGAAAACAAAGGATGTCAATGTAACTATAAATTTTATATGACAAATTACTAGCTCATAGTATCAAATATAAAGGAAATTTTGCAAGAAATTGTCTCCTATTGTATATATCTTTAACATTTATGAATACAAATTGATCAAGGATATTTTTCAATTCATCTCTATAGGTTTTTTGTGAATGAATGTTTCTTTCATGGATTTTACTCAAACAGTAAATTAATTTTCTTTGCAAGAGATGTTGAATATTTTAGGTGCATACAATGATTGATAAGTAGAATTCATTGCAAATTTCTAAAGGGGTGATAGTGTAAGGAATTATAATTAAGATTTAAAAGAGTTAGAATGAATATTGTGGTATAATTTTTTCAATTTCATTTCCCTTGACTTCATGGCCTAGGTGTAAGATACCAATCTAAGAAAAAAAAATTCTTATGTTCTTCATGATCATCAATTTTTTTTTTCTCCCTTTCAAGCAATATTTATTATACAATGCTATTTGCATACTATGAGACACATAATTGTAATGAACTCCAAGAATCTATCCTTTTCTGTTGCTTACTTACAAATCTTGGTCATAAAGAAGAGAGCATATCTATTTTAAAAATCAATATTTAGTATCAATTGTATGAAATCTTAGTTGATATTACACAAGAATACCCTCCTAAGTTCTACAGAGCCTGAAGTGCAAAGTAGAAAATTATTAAAATTCTTCTCCTGTTCGTTGGACAACCCCTAAAATAATTGAGCTTAAGAATTGGTTTTTCATTTAGGTTATTTTAGGATTCAGTTCTAGGAGCTTATAGCACAAAAAAAAACCAACAAAATAGCAACTTTGCTGGAGAAGAATTGTTATTTCAAGAATATCTAAAATCTCTAGTTATATTAAGCATATTTGTGTGAAGTTCCTTTCTGCTATTCCAAATATTTTTTATCACTTCTCTTCTTTCTATCATCTCTGATGAGATCTATAGATCTTAATTCCCCAAGTTAGTGGTGACTTTGAAAGTCTCCATGCCAATGCAAGTGAAAAAAGTTTATCAAGAAGTCATGGACAAAGGAAGATCATTGTTCAAGGAAAAATCCTTTAAAGAAGCTTAAAATAGAACTGCCTCCTACAAGACAAACATGGGAACCCAAAGATTCAAGTAAGTCAAATTCTCCTCATACTACTCATAATGCTTATGAAGATAGTGTGAATAATTTAGAAAATTCATCTATTAGATTTGTGAAACCTATAATCCCTGAACTAAATGAAAATAATATAAGGAATAAGAGGCTCTGAATGGATTTAGAAGCAAAAAAAGATTTTCTAGAAAATACTAAGAGAGAAATTGGACAACATCAAAGAGAATATGACATCCAAAAAGCTATCTATAACTGAACTAATGACCCCAATGTGTCTAAGCCAATTTCTCAAGCATAAAAACAATTTTCAAGCCCCCCTATCTAACAAAAAACTCATTTTTCTTACAAAAATATTGGCTTATCAAATCTCTCTACAAATACATCCTAGTTTATCTCACATACTTCAAGATTTGGAATTATCCTTGAGATTGAAGATAAATTACTGAAAGAAGTAAATGATCTACAAGAAGAGTTGAAAAAACTTGAAGAAAAGATGATTAGGGATGTATGAATGTAAAAGACGAAATGAAGAAGATTGATAGAATGAAAAATTATTACCATTCTAGTAATGTTGTTGTTTTTGTGTTATCAAATCCTATTGCAATTAGTAATACCTTGAATGTGCCTCTTGGTAATCCCCATGCAAATACATTGAGTAATTCTATAATAGTTATTAATTTTCCAATTTCTTCACATTCAGGTATCTTGTCACAAGGTAGAAATGTAGGAAAATCCTCATCAAATGTCAATGCCACTTTGAACAGGAATATATCATCTTAGAAACATTCTACATTTGGATTGCTAGATCTAAAAGAATTAGAACTATAAAAGGAAGTTGAACATCTCAAGGAAAAATTGGAAATAATAGAAAACATAAAAATTATGAATGATATGTAAAAGAGGATATAATTTTTGAAAGCATCCTATGGATTTGGAAATCCTTCAACCTCTAATCTTAATTCTTAGAACCCGCCTATCACTTTTGTCCAAAATATCCCAATAGTTGACCTCAAATGCTCAGTCCCACAACAAAACTCTATTCAAACACCTAATACACAAGTGAGGTTTCAAATAGACAAAAATATACTTGTAGCCAATTTACAACCTCAAGTGATTTTTCCACAACAAAACCAAGGTTATGGGTAATATGCAAATTATAAAAAATATAACCCTAATGTGAATGCTCAATCAAGAGGATAGAATGCTTTTAACCAACATCAAAATGATCAAGGAAATCCTTAAGTGAGTCTTGCTACAAGAAGGCCTCTGCAATTGGAAAGGTATATATAGGCAATTGGATTTCACTGGTATCCATGGCTACCTTGATCCCATCCCAAATGATATAAGAAATATGTTGTTCAAATTCTTTGGAAATAATTTAATCTCAAGTGAAGATCACCTTTAAGGTATTTTATAAATTTGATTGATGATTTTGAAGTTGAAGATGAGGATGTTATGAAATTTTCCATTCAATCTCTTATAGATGATGTCAAGGATGTTGAATACACAAGACAACTGATGGGGGAGTGAATCATTTGGACATTGAAACATCAAAACCCTCATTAATATTTAGATCCACATCAATTTCATTATACTTTAATCTATTAGAATTATTTAGCATGACAACAAATAACAAAAACTAAAACAAATCAAGAACATGTAGAATAGATCACCAGATTTAAATGGAAAACTTAATGTTGATCATCAAAGCTTGCACCTCTCCAACAACCTTATGGGAAATTCAATGAGTGGGGGACCAAATTGTGCCTCACTGAATACCTCTGGGATTTTTATAGAAAGCTGACTCTTCTCTAAGTTCTAAGAAAAAGGTAGAATAAAATGTAAATATAAAACATAGAAATGGTGATGTGCCAAAGCTTTTACAACATTTCAAACCTAATTCCTTTCTATGAATGATATAATTGGACATATAATGCCACAACTATTGATTTTTGGGAAGAAAATGAACAAAAAAGGCTAGATACAAGTACAGTGCAGTCTTTCAAATATCTCTACAGGAAGTGTTCATTAAGGTCCAATCAAGCATAGAAATTCCAACAATAACATAAAAACATTCAAAAAATTTATAAAACATAGAAATGGTGATGTGCCAAAGCTTTTACAACATTTCAAACCTAATTCCTTTCTATGAATGATATAATTGGACATATAATGCCACAACTATTGATTTTTGGGAAGAAAATGAACAAAAAAGGCTAGATACAAGTACAGTGCAGTCTTTCAAATATCTCTACAGGAAGTGTTCATTAAGGTCCAATCAAGCATAGAAATTCCAACAATAACATAAAAACATTCAAAAAATTTATAAAATCTTCCTCTTGTTACAACATAACATGAAAAACAATAAACCTTAAAGAAAACTAGAGAAGTTCACAGACATAATCCAATTTTTGCAGTTTATTATCATATCATATAAGCGTACAACATGGAAATCAACAACTCAAACTATTCAAATTAAGCTTAACACAATGTTTCATTCTGAATGAAAGCATAAGGAAGGAACTTGATAAAGGCCATAACATGCACAATCTAAAATATTTCTTCCAAATAGTTCATACTTAAATATCAAAAGAACTTTAAAACATAGGTCAGATGCTAATCTGAAAATAGTTTGAGTTAAAACAATATAACATGCCAGAAAAAAAAAAGTGTTCAAATGACTTTTAAAAATGTTTCTATAACTAAGGAAAACTAAAAACTTCTTTCTTTCAAAAAGAAGAACTTCTAGGTAACTTCTTCCTTCAGTTGTCGCCTCCCTTTTATTGTTGAAAAGAGAGACAAACTTTGCCACCACCCATTAGTAATTACTGCTAGATGTCTTCACTTGATAGCTCATGATCCAATTGTAGATCTTTAATTAGGTTATGACAATCTTTGGTCATCAATTCCCAACTGTTGCATTAATGTACCTTAGATATTTAGCAAAGACCGCCATCAGAAAGCAATCAGATCCTAGAAAATAGACTAGAAAAATCTGGTTGACGAATCACGTAGATCGATGACACTGACTCAAAAGTTTCAACTTGAAGACAAGAAAGAACCAACATGTTGAAAAAATCCAAAGAGAAGCTCCTTAAAGGCACAACCTACTCGCACCAAAGAGATGATGTGTGAAGTAGGTGGAGATTCTCGGATTTGTGAAAATTGGTTTTGAGAAAACTCTCTATTGAACTGACACATGTCCCAACCTTCTCCCAAAAGGAAGATGATAAACAAAAATCCATGCAACCACCACATTGTGCATTGCATGCCTTTTAGAAAAACTTTTGATTTAAGCACAGAATCATCTTGAAGCCAAAACCATATAAAATCTAAAAATCAAAAGGAGATTAAGGAAAAATTGCTTGACAGTTCAGGTGACTCACAGGGGGCCTTTGTTTGTGGAGGCACAAACCTATATCTCTAGGAATTCCTAGAGTTTGAGTAAGGTAGAATGTTGCCCCTCCCAATCCACATTGATCGGTCGATTGAGAGCACATATGAACTTGTATATTTGACCTAACTCAAAGAATTCTTTGAAGGAAACTAATCCCCATCTCGCTGAAACAACCCCAAGGTTTTAGTAGAGATGAGAAAAGGGGAAGATCTCACACTCGGTATCATCAACGGTGGGAATTGTGCTAGAACCTAGGAGTTCTCTAGAAGTCTGTACCTTGCGTCTGATTTCATCTATGACTTGCTCAATTGATAGCACATCTCCATCCATTGAAAGAAAGGGAGGGAACCTGTAGCTATGTAGGACACCAAAGTCCTTCTTGATTTCATCGACTCTCTTGTTCAACATTGCCTGACATTCCTTTCCCTTCATTGTAGCTTTGTGGTAGTTGACAAATTCACTTGCTTTGCTGTAGGTGACCCTTCAATCTATAATCCTTGCAATTCTTAGGGCCTCATCAGTGGCCACACATAATCTGGAGATCAAAATTTGTGATTCCTTCACTCGAGGAGCATATATTTGCCTAAGTTGGTCGGCCAACAGGCCAACCTTTCCATTAAATTCTTGAGCATTCCTCAAAAAATGTAAAGCTAGCCTGAGAATGACAACTGCAACTATGATTCAATCATAGTGTGTGGATATTAGCTTCTTCAATATCAAGAGGGTCCCAGACCCTTGTGCAACTACTAACTCCTAATAGAATTGAGCCTCTCTTGCTCTTACGTTCTCCTCCACTTGATTCTTCTCTTGGCGGGTATTCATTAATTTAGAATTCAACCTTTTGATCTCCTAGTTACCAGCCTACAGAGTGGACACAATCTCTTGCTTTTCTTGTCTTGACCTCTCTACTTCTACCTAGGCCTTTTGTGGATTGTTAGAAGCTTGAGATCAGACGTCATCTAGCTCTATCTATTTGTTTTCCTGAGTACCTTGGTTCTCTGCATTTGTATGGCACTCAGTAGCAAGATCAACTCTCAACTTTTTAATTTTAGCATACAACTAAACCTATTCTCCTTGGGCCTCTTTGAGCAACTTGGTTTCTTCTCCCTACTAAGTTTGTATCTATCTTATGCGGGCCATCTCGACATCTCTGGCCTTGATCTCATTTTGCAGCCCGCTCACCATATCCCTTACATTTGTTAGCTCTACCTCACACTTCTTCAATTTTCTATCTAGTCTCTCATAATCCGCATATACCACCGTATGAGTGGCCTTAGCTAGGGCCACCTTGTCGTGTAGGCGAGTTTCATTCAAATCCAGACCCATAGGCCTGATTTCATAGTCTTCCATCTGCATTTGTCTTTTAGGCTTGGACATGAGTGGATTCATGGTAGTGATCAACAAATAATTCCACTCTTTGTTGAAGCAAGATTCAATCTTCTTGGTAGTCAAAAACATCCCATTCTTTAACAACCTTTTCTACTTTTTGGCCTGTCAGGCCTGCTTAGTTGCATGGAAATGCTCTTGGAGACTTTGTGGGGTATTAATGCTTTGTGTGACAATAGAAGCACCTGGAGGGAGACCAAAAAGGGTGATAGAAAGGGAGACCTCAGATGTATGATCATGTAGAGAGGAAAATGAGAGTTTTATCATGGAAAATGGTGGGATACAGAAATGAGATTGGGCAAGGGGAAAACCAGTTAGGTTGAAAAGAGAAATGGGAAGGAGAGATTTTTTCCTAGAACTGGATGGACCTAGATGAATGGGAAACATGGATGACTCAGTTCTTTTAGTGGGGGCCCAAGACAGGGTGGTTAAAGAATCAACAATGGCCGAAGTAGATGGTACTCGCTTGGTGCATGAGATTACTTCACAAGGTACATTGCTAAAAATGGTATAAGGTTTATTTAGGACCAAAAGATTAGGTTCCACAGTCAGGAGTAAGTAGAGATGTAGAGACATAAAGAAGAGAGGGAGTGAAACTTACCTGGCTTTGGCGGTGAAAAAATTTTGTAGAATAGACTCCACTTCCTCTTCACCTCTTCCTGAGGTACTAGGTCCACCTAGATCCTGTACTCACCTTCTATTTTCATGATTGGAACTAGTACATTTTGATCCTTTGGTGACCGATCCCATCAAAACTTGGCCTTCAATAACCATGGGGGACCTTCTTGGGGACTGTCGGGTTCTTTTCCCTTTGGTTCGGGCATTGAAGAAGGATGTGACTTGTGAGTCCCTTTCTTCGATCCTCTTCTTTTTTCTAATTTTTGGGGCGGGGAAGCATGGTGCGGAAGCTCCTCCTAGTTAATCTCATGACTCATCTCTAGATTATTGTTGTCAGTATTCACTTCTTCATCGTAAATATCATTGAACCTTTCATCATGTGGTTGGAAGTCTCCATATAGGGTATTGAGGCACCTCATCTCTTGTTGGAACTACCAAAAATCTGCCTTGTTCCTTTTTGACCACCCCTTGTGTCTCAATTGTGCGCTGAGGGATTTACCCATTAGGAGGTTCTTTTGATACTCCACCTATACCACATAGAAATTCAGCCACTTTGGTCATTTGAGTGGTATACGGTCCAAGTCGATGTACACTTCAGGCCTTTGCTAAGTTGGATTCCTCCCCAACTCAAAATAATCCCGAGTCTCATGTTTCAAAGTTGGGAGGTGCTTTATCGGATTGTAGTCTCACATGTCACAAATCAAAACCAAGCCTAAATTTTCTAGCTAGTTTGTAATCTCACCCTCTGCCTTCCATCTTGTCAGTGTTACCCAATTGTTGGAAATGCTAAAGGGGATCAGGTATAGGCTTGTCTTATTCCTTCTAGTGTCATATGCATTGTTGGCAAGAGTTTCATAATGGCATGCCTCTAAAGTGAAAACTCTATCCATTACAAATTTTTGGATTCAAAAAGGTTCCTCGATGAAACCATGAAATCTAATAAATGTAAAATCCTCACCCAAGAAATAATCCACCAGTGTCAATGAATTCTTCATTCATTGTGGGACCTCAAGATAGAAATAGCCCATAGGGAATGGCAACAAGTATTGAAGTACTAGCCTCATAAAATAATCTACAAACTAGTAGTAATCCCATGTTCTTGAAAGCACATGAGTCCATAAAAAAATTGGCTAATAGAAACCCTTTACATCAAACCTAAACATTGGAAAATTTCTCTCTAGAAACTCAAAGTTTTGATGCAAAATCAAGTGGACCAAGAAAGAAGAATACCTGAATTTATAATTAGTATCATAGGTCCTCAATTGTTGGAGCATTCCTTTTTCTACTACATCAACAAAATTGTAATATTTCTGACTCTTCTCCATTTCAAGCATGAATTCCATGCCTATCTGAAAGGGATGGACCTCTTCATCATTATCAAGGCTGTAAATCCATACTAGCATTGAGAAAACAGACTGGGTGTCTTTCTTGAACTTTCTTGGCAGAAGAGGGAAAGAAAAGTGATCTCTCTTTGGTCTTTTCTTCGTTTCATCTTCATAAAAGCTTCCTTTCTTGGTTCTCTCCTCCCAAAAATTTTCCATCATCTCTTCATCAAACCGTTTAGCACCCCAATTCGTAGCGATACATAGCATATCCCGTATGGATGCGATAAAAAATGTAACCTTGATTTTGTTGCCCTTAATGGCTCTTGTCTCCTTGTCAAATCTTTTGGCACATGCACCTACTAGCTCTAGGCATGATGGGCAACATAAGCTATGAAAAACCACAATTCTAGAGCTGAGAAGTGAAACCTTCCTTCGACCCATGCTACATCATTCTTTGCAACACCCCTTCCTTGAGGCTTTTGGGGTTAGTTGCCAACTTTGGGTCAAAAATATTGTTGGAAAAATCCTGCACTACCTCTCTTCTGATACAAAGATCTAGTTGCACTCTTTTACAAAATTCAAACGGCTACTCCTTTAGCACCGTGGTGTTGGAAAATTAATTAATCCCAAAGATATCGATGTAACCCAACCTTTTGGAGGAGACTACAACCTTTCTTCTAGATGTTGATGGCTCTGCCATTGCTATGCCAAGAAGTTGCCGAGAGTTTCTTCAATGAAAAAGGCCACTTGCTTTCTTGCTACTTAGAAAATATTGATTTTTGGTGCAATTAATTTCTTTGCTCGTACATGCAATTAAGGCTCTTCCATTACCATTGGTCCAATAGATGCTACCACCGAGGTGATACATGTGGATTTAGGATCCATATCCCTTGGGAGTGCCAAAAATGTTGTGAGAATGGAATTAGTACATTCTTCCCGCCACCACTTTCACAAGTGAACTTACTAGTTTGGAAAGCATGCTTTTAGCTATGAGAAATGTGCTTTAAGTACTGCAAGTTACTTTTAAAAAGACACACCCAGTTAATTTTTTAGAACTTAACACATTAATCCATGTCTTTTCAAATAAGCAAGCTAGCTAGTGCTGATGATCGCAAAAGACACATGGTGATGATTGGAATACACGAGCATTTACTCCCAATGCCCAAATTTATTTCTTAGGATCTCTTGTTAGATTTTCCATATGATTCATCTCTTGCCCTGTGGCTACTTTGGTAATTTTTTCTGTTGCTGTCCAGCCAAAAATAGATGTCCCATTGGTTGGGTTTTTTGGCATATCTTTTCTATAAATAAATATGCCACCATATTACAATATTCATTTGAAAGATAAATTTTAAGTTTAGCAATATTTTCTCACTATCTCCCATTCTGCTACATTTTGTTGTTGCTTTATCCTAATGTCGGCCGAACTTGGAACTTGCATTCGACTTCTACCATGGAGGCCACAATACGCCTTCGTGGGTGAGATCACCTCTGAAAGAATTAAGTGCCTGGTGAAGAAGTGTGACTGCCTTGGTGTCGTTACATTTAGGTGGGTATGTTGGAAAAACAAGGACAAACAACTAAGAGGGGGGGTGAATCAGTTGTCACAGAATATTTAAAATCTTCAAATTTAACTTAATCTCAAATTTGATGAATGAGCATTAAACCACAAGTAATAAACACATCGGAAACACAAAGACCATCAATATTTTTAAGTGGAAACCCTGTTAGGGGGAAAACCACAGTGGAGGTCAGTCCACAAGATTATATACCCTATTAAAAGTATAAGAAGAATCAATGGGAATGCACATACATTTAGGAACACTACCTAGAGCTCACTACTCAATTACAAAGAGGGCTCACTGCCCAAAGAAAGATTCAGATTAAAACCATCTAGATTTGAACTGAGAAAATTACATCTGCTAATGCTTGATTATAGTTCTAGTTAAGCACATGAACACTTCTTCACTCTTCTTCACACTCTGCTCTTCCTTTGAATGATCTAATCAGTATTCGCACATAGGGCTTTCACACTTCACACTTGCACACACCTCATACACCTTATAGGCCGATAAAACAATTGCTCTTATATATCCACAACAAAAAATTGAATTGCCAACTTTGTTGGCCAAAATAAAATATAAAACATATACACAATGTCGGCCCAAATTTACAAATAAATTTTCATTGTGAATCAACCAAGTTTGGCCACAACATAGTCAAGACCCAAATTAACAACTTCAACACAAAAACACTTCAATTAATTTATCCTTGAAGATCCACAACACGCTTCAACACCTAGTCAACCATGAACATGAAAAACATGAACACACAAGAGAAAATATTGGATCACGAGCACAACGATCAATGCAGACATGTAACATAGATAGAGCACAAACTATAAACATCCACAAAAACCATGAAAAACCAAAGAAACATCCACAACAGTTGAACTTATGGAAACCACATGATCTTCATTCTGGAACATAAACTGAAGTAATAGAAAAACTGTCAAAATACAAATTTACATAACTTGATAAAAGCTTCATGCAGCTCTCTGAAACTTAACGTGGATAAACTAGACATAGTCAATAAGAAACCCTTTAAACTATAGCCTCAGATTAGCAATGTACTGATCACACCGATAGACTGATCTTCACTTTAGATTGACAACCTATAGCACTTCATATCATAATTTTCTCAATATCCTCGACATATACAACTTCTAATGCAAAAATGTTAATAGTGTTGACATCAATGACAACCACATATCAACAACACAACCAAAAAATCGAACAATCTCTCCCTTTGGCATTGATTTCAACACATGATGTGAAAAATACCATCAACACAACAACACTTACTCTCTCTTGAACTCATCCATACAAATCTTCCCCACAAGTATTATTGTCAAAGATCTCTTCTATGCAAGCTCTGAAACAAATATCTGCACACCTGAACATCTGACTACTCCCCCTGAGTAGTAGCCATCAACATCAATCTAGATCAAAATATGATCATCAAGTGCATGGATTGATGCAAATCAATGCATCCTTAGTTCTGATTAGGAGGGGTGATCACCCTTAGCATCCCTTTGAGATACTCAAAAGTTTCCTTTGGAAACAACTTGGTGAAAATGTTTGCAATCTGTTCTTTGGTAGGCACATACTCTAGTCTAACTTCTTTCTCACTCACTTTCTCCCTCAGAAAGTGGAACTTGATTGATATATGCTTGGTCTTAGAGTGTAGCACTAGATTCTTTGATATGTTTATTATACTTGAGTTTTCGCAATGTATGACAATAGAATCATCATATACAACTCTGATATCTTTTAGCATCTATTTCATCCACAAAACTTGAGTAAAATTATTTGTAGCAACAATATACTCTGCCTCAACAGTAGATAGGGAAATGGAATTATGCTTTTTACTCAACCATGACACCATCTTCTTCCCTAGGAAGAAGGAACCACCACTATTACTTTTCATGTCATCCACATATCCTTCCCAATCCGCATTAGTATAAGGATTGAGGGTAAAATCATCATCTTTAGGATACCGAAGCCCAAAATTAACTGTTCCTTTGATATACCTAAAAATTATCTTTACAATAGTGACATGAGATTCTTTTGGATCAACTTGATATCTAGAAACCATACACATTGCATTCATGATGTTTGGTATGGTTTGAGTTAAGTAGAGAAATCCGCCAATCAGTGACCTATATCTTGTTTGATTTGACTTAGGAGAATCACCATTCTATGTTAACTTGCATCTGGTTACCATGGGTGTACCAACAAGCTTTAAGTCTTCCATGCCAAACTTCTTTGTAACTCTCTCACAAATTTGGACTGAGATATGAAATTCCCATTTTCTAACTAAGTGACTTGCAATCCCATAAAGAACTTCATCTCTCCAATCATACTCATTTCAAATTCACTTTTCATTTCATCAGCAAACTTCATATAGAGATTGTCATCTCCTCCAAAAATAATGTCATCAACAAAGACTTCAATAATCAACTCTTTATCATGATCCAACTTAAAATACAAGTTTTTGTCAATAGTATCTTTATTGAATCCAAGCTTTAGAAAATATTTATCTAGTCTAGCATACTAGGCTCTTGGGGCTTGCTTGAATCCATACAGAGCTTTCTTCAATCGAAAAACCATGTCTTCCTTATCAGTCAGTTGAAATCCATCCACCTGTTCAACATATACCTCTTCTTCTAACTCACCATTCAGAAAAGCTGACATCACATCCATTTGATAGACCTTGTAGTTCTTATATGTAGCATAAGAAAGAAATAATCTTACAGCTTCAATTCTAGAAACAGGGGCAAAGGTTTCTTCAAAATCAATACCTTCCATTTGTGAATACCCTTTACATACCAGTCTTGCTTTATTCTGGACCACTTTAGTTTGTTCATTCAACTTATTCTAAAAGACCCATTTAGTACCAATCACATTTTTATCTTTAGGTTTGGGAACAAGAATCCATGTATCATTCTTTTCAATCTGCAATAGTTCTTCCTTCATAGATTCCATCCATTGTTCATCATTACAAGATTCATTGATATTGTTAGGCTTAGTTGTGGGAATCAAACAATACTCTTCTGCAATCCTTCTTCTAGTTTGCACACCTTTAATCTTATCTCCTATAATTTCATCTTCATAATGATTTAGCTTTACATTTCTCAAAATTTTAGGATTCTCTCTCACTTCTAGTTCTTCTATCCTTTCTTCTGCACTTCCACTTGTCTCACCTTCCTAACTTTCTTAATTTACCAGAACAACATGAACTTGATTCTATGCCAGATCATTCTTTCCTTGGTTTGTACTATCTTGCTGGTCATCTGAATCATATCCATAGTATCTATATGATCTAGCAGAGTCCTCATCAACTCTAACATTTCAACTTTTAACTATTTTTCTCAATCTTCTATTATAGCACCAGTAAGCCTTGCTTTTAGTAGAGTAACCTAGAAAGATTCCTTCATCACTTCTTGCATCAAACTTTCCTATGTCCTCAACTCTCTTAATATAACACTTTCTTCCAAATATCTTGAAGTATTTAATAGTAGGCTTATAACCAACCA
The DNA here is from genome assembly GCA_007258455.2 of Sequoia sempervirens. Lineage (NCBI taxonomy): Eukaryota > Viridiplantae > Streptophyta > Pinopsida > Cupressales > Cupressaceae > Sequoia > Sequoia sempervirens. The sequence goes on along the minus strand of VDFB02281492.1, from coordinate 436,332,710 downwards.
TAGCTCAAAAGGAGTCTTACCAGAAATACCATTGACATTTACCCGGTTTAGAGTGTACACAATAGTGCTTACAACTTCTCTCCAATAGATGTGAGGCACATTTCCTTCCAACATCATTGTTCTAGCAATATCCAAAATTGTTCTATTCTTTCTCTCTACAACTCCATTCTGTTGAGGGGTTCGGGGAGCAGATAACTATCTTTTGATTCGATGCTCTTCATAGAAAGACATGAACTCCTGGGAAGTGAACTCACCACCTTTGTCTGACCCTAGGAATTTGATCTTCACACCTCTCTCATTCTCTTCCATAGATTTGAAACTTTTGAACTTCTCTAATGCTTCAGATTTTTCTCTTAAGAAAGAAACCCACATCATCCTAGAGTAATCATCAATAAGCAACATAAAGTACCTTTCTCCTTGTAGACTTCTAGTTCTAGAGGGACCACATAGATCAGTATGCACCAGCTCCAGTACTCCATTAGAATGATGGTGTTTGCTCTAAATAGAAACTCTAGTTTTTTTTCCCATCTGACATTCCTTGCATATTGTGTTAGTAGGCTTCACTAGCTTAGGTAGATCTCTTACTGCTTGGGTGAAGCTTACCTTGACAATGCTATCAAAATTCACATGACACAACCTCCTATGCCATAACCAACTTTCATCCACTTAAGAAATTAAACAATTTATATTAGTCGCACTTAGGTGAAAAATATTTCCTTTTGTCTTTGTACCTAAAGAAATTTCACTTCTAGAACTTCCAAGTATCTTGTATCTTCCATCTTTGAATTGAAGATTGTAACCCTTATCCACCATCTATCCAGCACTCAATAGGTTATGCTTCAAGCCTTCAACATAAAGAACATCATCAGTGTTATTTTTATCACCAAGACAAATAGATCCTCTGCCATGAATCACACCAACATTTTTATCTTGGAATCTTACAACCCCACCATCATATTTCTTTAGACTTACAAATTTTCTTGTCACTAGTCATATGATCTGAGCATCCACTGTTAATAACCCACTCATCCTTTTCTTCAATTTGGGCTGCAAGATATTTCTCAACTTTAGTAGATTCAGTAGCCACCAAACCATTTTCCTTGATAGAAATGAAAGCCCATTCATCTTCATTTCCATTTTCTTTATTATATTCTTCATGAATCACACCTTCTTCAACATAATAGCATTTATTTTGAATTCTAGGTTTGTAAGGCTTAGACCTAGGAACTCTTTTAGGAAACCTTGAAGCAAAATGACCTATTTTACTACAAGAGAAACATTTAATAGGAAATTTTCCTTTATACTTACCTTGTCCTCTACCTTTTTTCTTCATAATCAGTGCTTCCAACTCTTCTACCTCTTTTCCTTCGTCTTCAAGGTGTTTCATCTCTTCCTCAAACTTGAATGTCTTGTTAGAATTGATATATAGCTCTAATACCATGTTAGAATTGGCCATGGCTACCAAGACCTAGAGGCCAAATGGAAAGCACAAGAGAGAGAGATGAATATGACAAGAATAAACTATATTCTTATCAATATGATTCAATGATATGAGATGATTGTTTACAATGAGAGAGACCCCTTGGTTATATAGCCAAGGTGAGATACAAGATGCCATAGGATTATGACAAGTGTCTTAATCATATGACATGAGACAACTAATCACACTTACCTAGGTTCACATGTAGTAGTTGTCAAAGGATAAGATAACAACTAATGACAAATAAAACCTTCTAGAAAGATTCATTCCTATGACCTAAGTAAACTTAAGATGTGTAAATAAGTCCCCTAGTAATGAATTAACTAGGTACAAGACTTTATTTACACCAACACCCCCTCTTAAGTGCAACTTAGGGAGTAGCAGATTATTATGAAAATGACACAAAGATGCAAGGATGGGTCCTAGCTATGAGGCCATGTTAGGTACCCATGTACAATGCAAATGAAATTAATACAATGCAATATCTCACAAATGGAGAAAAAGAGAAAATCTAGTGGGACAAAACTCCTCCCCAAAAGAGAGATGAAAGATAAAAAGAAGAAATGCTCTCAATGATGCATGAGAAGGCCAAAACCTCATATGAGGAAAAAAACCCTCCCATAAGAGAGAAGAAGAAGAGAGACAAGGCATCCCCCCCTTAATTTTGAGTCTCCTCCAATGATGGTAGAAGCTCGACATTGAATGCTAAAGATGATCCAATCTCACTAAACAATGTTCCTCCCCTTAGGAAGAAACAAAATCATGGATGTATGTAGGATGTCAAGAAGATGGATGGTGTATGATGTCTTTGAATCATGCACAAGTGTCTCCATGTTGATTCTAAAAGCTGACACACTCTAAATAGGCATTCTAGGCCACACTACTAAAGAGGATAATCCAACATCTAGTAGAGATGAATGTAGAGCACAATCCAAAGACAAGAATATCCCCTCTGAAGACAAAGAAGCCTCCTCCAAATGTTGTCCAAAAGAATCCACTCACGTCAATCTGAAAAGAATAATCATGTAGAGAATGAACAAGAGGGTCAAAGTGTTCCCTTGCAACAACTGAAGAAAGAACATCATCAAAGCGAAGATCAATGGTGTCCTCCAAATTTGCAAGATGAGACTCCATAAACAAGTCTGAAATATCTATCAAGAAGTCATCCAAAGTATCCATATATAGAAGACTCTATATGTCCTGTTGCACTGAATCACAAGGAGCCAAAACTGTAGCAACACAAGCATTGTTAGGTACAATAGTAGATGGAGGAGATAAAATGCATGAATCAAGAATTGGATCTGATGTGAGACCTCCCAAGTTCAAGAAGCCAAATTTCTGCTCTGAATCATGGTTCATATGATCAACAATAGAAGGAACAATGTCACCATTAGAAGAAAAAATTGCAAAGGTATACAACTGAGATGAATCATCAACCACCCCAGTAGCAATGATCTCTCGACTCTCCAAGTCTCAAATGAGAACTGAATCAGGTGTGAACTCCATAGTTCTCCCATCTCCACCATGTGTAATCTGATATATGGAAAGAAGATTGTTTGTCAAATGAGGAACACACAAAACATCCTTAAAAGTGTTGTCCTAAAAACTAATAGATCCCTTCTCTTTTACACTCATGTATGTATTGTTTCCCATCAAGATAGGAGACATAATACAAGGTTCAAATGAAGAGAATATAGATTGTGAGGATGCCATATGATGAGATGCTCTTGAATCTAGAAGTCATCTCCCTGATCCTGGACCTGAAAAATCACAAAGAGCTTGACCTTTATTTCCTACTGTTGATGCTTGACCTTTGTCCTTTTTAGACTATTTTGAAGTAGGAGAAGAAGATTAAAACATTCTAGAAGAAAAATCAATGTGATTCTTTTTTAGAAGATTTTTCAACTCATAAATATCCTTCTTATAACAATAGTGTTCTTCATGTCCATCCTTCTTGCAATATGCACAAAAAGGCCTCTCCTTCTTAGATGATTCTTCTTTTGATGAGGATGAGGATTCTGATTCTTTATGTGGCTTGTTCTTTTTCTTCTTCTACTTATCAAGATTCCCTAATTCTTTCTATACCTTAGACTCACTAGCCACCAATACTTGTGGCTTGAAAGACTTGATTAGACCCATGTTCATTAACTTAGCTTCCTTTTGAATTAGGAGGTTTGCAAAATTATCAAACTTAGGATCAACATATGATGCCCCCATAGAAAGTGGATGGGCATGAAAGCCAGAAACAAACACTAAATACTCAAGACCAAGCTTAGATAACACATTCAAAATCAATTATAAATCCTCTTTTTCAACACTGCATTCTTTCAACTGTGTTCTTAGTTGCTTAACTTTGGAGATGTAGTCTTGGATGTGGTCAAAACATTTAGGATCAAGATTCATCAAATCATTATCAATTTGATAGCCTCTAATCTTATCTATTTTACCATACAATTTTTCAAATGTCTCCCATGTGTCTTTAGGTGTAATGAATGATTAATATGAAATTGCAAATCAAATGAGACTAATGAACATATGCATTCAAGTGTTTTCTCATGAAAATTCTCCCACCTTTCCAATTGTTTAGCATTAGTAGGTTTTTGAATGGTTTCCTTTAGATGACCTATTAGGAATTTCATCATGAGATAGTGCCATACTAATTTTCTCAATGTAGCATAGTTATATGGAGTTAGGAGTTCAATTTGATATTTCCCCATTGCGAGAACAAAAACAAAGTAAAAAAATGCAAGCAATCATTGCAAGATTACTCCCCCAAATCACTCAATCAAGAAATCCCCCAAGCAATATCTAATTTGACAATTTATATTTAGTATGTTTACAATTGCCACTTGCAAAAAATGGCGAAGTGGTCTTTGATCTTGGTGCATGCAAATGCCAAATTTGGCCACAAAATCAAGTATAATTTTTGGTACAAAATGAGATCAATTTGATCAAACCACTGAAAATCACATGAAAAATTATGCACTTTTAAAAAAAAACTGCACTCAAAAATGTTATTGTAGGAGCAAGATATGAGCTCCCAAAGTTCCCAAAATGAGGATGAAGCAGCAACACCTGTGAGAATATACAAATTATGGAAAAAAAAGACAAAAAAACCAAAAAATTATTGCACTACCACGTAGAGTGCAAAAAATTAGCCCAAATAAAAGAAAAATTGCTCAAAAAAGGAGCCAAAATGAGCAAGATATGAAGCTTCAAAGTTCACCTTCCAAAATCAAAACACAAACGGTGAGGGCGGAATTTTTTTTTGAAAATGCTTATGCCTTGCTGATGTTAGAAATTTGTAGGGTTAAATTTGATGGTTGAATGGCCATCATGAGCATTCTCTGGGTTAATTTTGACGGCCAAATAGGAGTCACCGGTTGCCAGAGATCCTGCCAGAATCTTCTTCAAAAATTGACAGTATATTCTGCAGACTGCCAGAATATTCAATAAGCCAGAATCTGGAATATACACTGCTTCTCCACCATAATTTGGAATATACATTTCTTCGCTAAAATTTGGAAAGGTTCACTAGTATTCTTCAAAGACTGCGAATTTAAAGATTTGATTGGTGATTGAAAGCTATGCCATATTTTTCAAAGTACCATCCGCCGATGACTTTTCAAACTGCTTGCGGGCCGCTGATGATTGGTGATTGGAAAGTGGGAGAGAGGGCTCCATGGTTTTGATGTGGCCTAGTTGAACTTTTCCACCTGGTGGGTGGGATGGCTGCCATACTTTGAGGAGTACAGGTACTTTGTACCCTTTGCAACTACTTTCCACATAAATTCTTTTTCTTTTTTATTTTTAATAAAAAAACATTTTTACAATGTTTAATAAAAAATTGCAAAAATTTTACAAAATATTTGAAAATAATTTTTCACAAAAAATATTTAATTTATTTTTTAAAAATGAAATTGTAACAGCAATAATGGTGACCTCGGGGGTCATACGACTCTTTGGGAAATTTTTTTTTCCCCAATGGACAATTGCTCTAATTGGATGATTTAGCAGTCGATCTTAGGGTTTTTGGCCCTTCTAGACGCAATGGAAAGGTTGGATTTCACCCAAAATGCTCCAAAAATGCAACTACCTTCTAGATCTGGCAACCACTCTTTAGTTTCAAACCCTCATAGATTTGGCCTCATAAGTCCGATTTGGAGGAAACAAAAGGAAAAATAGACTTTCTCAAACCTTCCAGACGCAATGGTGAGCTTAGATTTGCACCAATAGGCTCTGATATGAACCTACAATAAAGAGCAACAAAATGGAGCCTCCCCAAATCTAGTATCTCTCTTCAAAAATAGACTCTCCAATGGCACCCAACCTGCTCTGATACCATGTTAGAACTGGTTATGGCTGCCAAGACCTAGAGGCCAAATGGAGAGCACAAGAGAGAGATGAATATGACAAGAATAAACTGTATTCTTATCAATATGATTTAATGATATGAGATGATTGTTTACAATGAGAAAGACCCATTGGTTCTATAACCAAGGTGAGATGCACGATGTCATAGGATTATAACAAGTGTCTTAATCATATGACATGAGACAATTAATCACACTTACCTAGGTTCATATGTAGTTGTCAAAGGATAAGATAATAGCTAATGACAACTAACACTTTCTAAAAATACTCCTTCCTATGACCTAAGTAAACTTAACATGTCTAAATAAGTCCCCAAGTAATGAATTAACTAGGTACAAGACTTTATTTACACCATGTCTTTCTAGAACTCTCTCCTAGATCATATATTTGCTTGTTTCTTCCAGATATAGAAGCCTTAAATGCAGATTTAGTTTTAGGGGAAGAATCACCAAATTCACTCAACTCAAAAGCAATAAGTTTACCAATCAACATATCTGTTGTCACATTTTTTACTATAATGAGCTCTTCAATAGCATGAGATTTTGATTTGTAAGAGGGAGGCAATGATCTAAGCACTTTAGATAAAATTTATTGTTCATCCAGGGTACCATCGATACATCTAATACCCATCACAATTTCATTTACTTTTTGCATAAAAGAAGAAATATTTTCATCTTTTCCCATCTTCAAAGTTTCATACTCTCCTTCAAAATTATTAGGTTAGAAAACTTCACAAGTGCATCTCCTTCATACAAAGTCTCCAGCTTCTTCCAAATCTCATGAGTTGTCTTCAGATCCATTACATTTGTCATTTCTAAATCTATCAGAGCACTCAACAAAGCTTCAATAGCCCTGATATTAGTCTCAGCTTCTTTAACCTCATCAAGAGTGGAAAGACCATTATGAGGAATAACATATTTTTTCTTTGTAATCTTCCAAAAGGGTTCACAAATACACCTCAAATGACATTCCATTCTAGATTTCCACAAAGAGTAGTTTGTTCCATCAAATATAGGACTTTCTTTCTTGTATGATGCCATCTCGGATCACCTCAAGCTTTTAAACTTCTTCAGAGGAACCTGCTTTGATACCAATTGTTGGAAAAACAAGGAACGAAAATTGAGAGGGGAAGTGAACTAGTTGTCATAGAATATTTAAAATTTTCAAAATTAAGTTAACTTAATCTCATATCTAATGAATGGAAATTAAACCAAAAAGAATCAATACATCAGAAACACAAAGAGCACACAAAATTTTATGTGGAAACCCTATTAGGGGAAAAACCATGGTGGAGGTCAGTCCACAAGATTATACCCTGTTAAAAGTATAAGAAGAATCAATGGGAATGCATTTAGGATCACTTCCTAGAGCTCACTGCTTAATTACAAAGAGGGCTCACTACCTAAAGAAAGATTCAAATTAAAACCATTCGGACTTGAATTGAGAAAATAGCATATGCTAATGCCTGATTACAATTCTAGATAAGCACATGAACACTTCTTCACTCTTCTTCACACTCTACTTTTCCTTCAAATAATCTGATCAATATTTGTACATAGGGCTCACACACTTCACACTTTCACACACCTCATACACCTTATACACTGATAAAAAAATTGTTCTTATATATCTGCAACAAGAAATTGAATTGACAACTTTGCCGGCCAAAATAAAATATAAAACATATACACAATGTCGCCCCAAATTTACAAATAAATTTTCAATGCGAATCAACCAAGGTTAGTGACAACATAGTCAAGACCCAAATTAACAACTTCAACACAAAAACACTTCAATTAATTTCTCCTTGAAGATCTACAACACGCTTCAACACCTAGTTGGCCATGAACATGAAAAACATGAACACGCAAGAGAAAATCTCAGATCATGAGCACAACAATCAATGCAGACATGCAACAAAGATAGAGCACAAACTAGAAACATCCACAAAAAAAATGAAACACTAGAGAAACATCCACATCAACTGAACTTAAAAAACCACATGATCTTCATTCAGGATCACAAACTGAAGTAACATAAAAACTATCAGAATACAAATCTACATAACTTGATCAAATCTTCACGCAGATCTCTAAAACTTGATGTGGATAAACTAGACATACTCAACAAGAAACCCTTTAAACCACAACCTCATATTAGCAACATAATAATCACACCAATAGACTGATCTTTGCTTCACATTGACAACCTGTAGCACTTCTTATTATAATTTTCTCAAAATCCTTGACATATACAACTTTTAATGCAACAATGCTAATAGTGTTGACATCAATGACAACCACATATCAATAGCACAACCATAAAATCCAACAAGGTAGTTGGCCAAGACTTTATTGAAGATGAGAACCAGTTGAGAAGCAACTAAAATGTTGTTTCTCCCTTTGTCACCTCCTTGCTCAACCTGAACATTGCCAAGCCCATGATAATTGAATTGTGCCACCAGATGTTTGACTCTGTACTACTAGAAGGGCTCAACAAGATAATGCAAGTGGCTATCCCTGGTGTTAGTATTTTGAGTGCCATGGATGTTTGTAGACACATTGACTTTGGGGTAGATGTAGCCTGATTGTCTTTTCTTACTAATATTCACACAATGGACCTCGAGAGGCACTGTTCATCCTCATAGCCAGCAACCACCTTCTTGTTGTGGGAGTACGACATGAAATGCATCTAAGGGCTCGATTGGAGGAAACACTTCAAGTTTCTTGCATATCAGTGTAGCAACTAGGACTGAGGTTCATGCTGTGTGGAACCAACGTGTGTTGTGTGTTCACCCCCCTTTTTCCCTAACAAAGAAGAATAAGAAGAAGAAGAAGCCAACGAATAGCGCTGGAGGTTCAACTTTAACTTTTTTTTCACGTTGCCTCCTTTTCGATTCTTTTGCTTTGTGACTCTTTTTGGTTTTCTTGAGGGAGCTTCATGTTTAAATCTAAGCCTTAGGCTCATATTACATTGTAAATTTTTTGATGAATATAATATAATACCTTATTTTCTTATTTCCCTATGTTATTCTCATGGCTTATTCTTAAAACTAAAGCGTATTTACAATTTTTTTTCCATATGGTACATAATTGTGATTTTTTTAAAAGAACTGTGTACTTTAATGGAACAATTTTAGATAAATACCATTCATCAGTATATCTAGGGCACTACCTTCCATATCTTCAAGTTCGTACGCATTATTTTCCTTGCATGCACTGATGTGGAAGGGTCCCTTCCACAGCGCTTCAAATTTTTTATGTTGTCTTGGTTTCACAGTGTGCTCATTGTACTTTAGTATCAAGCTCCCTTCCCTGAAATATGGGTTGGAGGTCTTTTTATCAAACCATCACTTTACTATCTTTTGGTGACCGATCATGGCTCTATAAGGTTTTTCTCTGTCCTCCTCAAGTTGGAGGAGTTCTGCCAACCTTATTTCCATTCCACCACTTTCTTCAATCTCTAGGGATTTTAGTAGTTGCAAGGTAGGGATCTCTATGGAGACAGGTAGAACTACCTCTTTCTATATACTAGTTCATAAGGAGAGGCCTTTGGGATCTGCTCAAGGGCATAATCTGGTTTTCCCATAGAGCGGCTTGTAGGTGTTTGTACCAATCCTTTTGTCACTCAGACCCAATGCACTTGATTAACCTAATTAGGTTTTTGTTGGTTTACTTCACTAACCCATTTCCTTGTGGGTAGTAGTTTGATAAAGTTTTAAGGTAAACCCCATGTTTGATAGTGAAATTCGACATCCTTGAACCTACAAAATCTTGAGTGTTGTCAGATATGATAGTTTTTGGCGAACCAAATTAGGTTACCAGCTCTTCAAGGAAATTGATGATCTCTCCTTTTGTAGCACTTTTTAGGGAAACATCCTCCATCCACCTTGTGAAGTAATCAATTTGCATGAGGATCCACTTATGGCCAACACTGGAAATTGGATTTACCATTTTGATGAAATCTAAACCCCATTAAGAAAAGGGTTCCTTAGTTACAATTAGGCTCAAAGGCAAGGAAAAATTCTTTCTTTTCCTATAAAATATTGGCACTGAGTACATTTTTGCACTAGCTGGTGTGCTTCAAAAAATATAGAAGGCCAATAATACCTTGCTCTCATTATCTTTAGGGCAGTAGTTTTGGCAGAGAAATGTCCACCCACAAGACTACTATGAAATTCTTTAAGAACTCTTTCTGCTTGTGGCTTTTCTAAACATCAGAGCAAGACACTATCATAATTTCTCTTAAATAAGATACCTTCAATTAATACATACTTGGTGCCTTGCAGTTGGTAGTATCACATTTTGTGAGATAAAAGGTTGATCGAGTACTAACCTTTTACATGTACTATGTTCGATCTACCACCCAGGACTCGTTGGACTTGAACTGGTTTGTGTAAACTTGATTGATCTCCTTCTCCACTACGGGATTTGATTCTTGCACAAGATATTCACACATACCTCTTCCCCAAACCAACTTAGTTGGTCTAATGTCCACATCATACTCTAGGATCTTGGTGATCCAATTGGTGCTCTTCTTAGTTATCTTGCCTTCGATGATGTACTCTCACATGCTAGGATGAGTGACGAGAATAGTGATTCTATTGGGTGACACCAAATGGGTATGTGCAGGATCATGATGGGCCAAAAAGTGGCAATATGATGGCTATGTGTAGGGTATGTGGTTGACAAATTTTTTTACCCAAAATTGATGAAACAAAAAGGGTTTTTAAAGGAGATTCTTAGCTTTCCACCAATATAAATTATGCTTTACTTTGAATTTAATAAATAATTATTAATAATTTTCTATTTAAATTACGACTAAAATCTTGATCGATAGGCTGATTGAAAAACATCTATAGCTTTCATAAGTATCACATTTTTTGAATCCAAAACATACGTCACATTCTATGCTTCATACACTATAGGATTTAAAAAATAAAAAATGAATTTCATGAAGTTTTGACCAAATTAAGGTGGTCAGACATATGAGTTTTTATTTTTTTTTAAAATTTGTAATAAAAAATTCATAATTAATTATTTACTTAGAAAAAAATTACAAAAAAACATGCATCACATCGGGACATGAGTCCTCTATGTATATCTAAAATATTATAAAAAAATATTATCATTTTATTGTGGTTAGGGTGGTTAGATAGACACCTACTTCTTATTTTTTCCCTGAAATTTAAGTACCCTACATTAAAATGTCATATTTTCACCAAATAATTTTTTTTTCTTTTTAAATAAGCCTGGTATTTTAGAAACTACATTCAATTTTCTATAGATTCTATTCTTACATATTTTTGAAAAAATATAGATAACTTATTGAAATTTTTACTTTAAGTTTCCTAACTCTGATTTTTCTAAATTTTTTGCCACTTAAGGGCCTATGTTTTCCATGACGATCGGCACATACCCAAATGTCAGAACTTCTTTAGAATCTTAAGAATGGAAAAAACCTTCTTTTCAACAAAATTATACCTAGCTTCATATCCCTTAAAATTTCTTGAGTGAAACATGATATGATGCTCTTCATTATTTCCTTCATCCTTTTCAGCAAGTACCTAAGCTATGCTATGCTGGCCGTTGTATACATAGAGTAGAAAATATTTGGAAAATTTTGAGTTAGCCAACACTAGAGTGACAAAGATATCTATCCTTATCTACTTGAAAGCTTCTTTTCCTTTGGGGGTGCATTTGAGTATCATATTCTTTTTGAGTATCTTCTTGATGGGTCTTGCGATGCCTGCAAAGTCTAAAATGTACCCGCTGACAAAGTTGATCTTTCCCAAAAAAGAATGCAACTCTTTCTAATTTAATGGTAGGGATAAATCCATTATAGATCTCACCTTATTAGGGTCTATTGCTATTCCTTCTTTCGATACCAAAAAAATGAGTAGCTTACCTTGGGGCACTTTGAAAACACAATTTTTTGGATTTAAGGAAATCCTGAACTATTGACATTTCTAGAAAACCTATTCTAGATGATCAAAGTGTTTATCCTTAAACTTTGTTCAAAACTACCATTAAGTCATCTAGATATATGAGAATAATCAGATTAATTAACCCTCAAAGTAATATCCATTGCTCAGTGAAAAGTCACGCCAACATTTGAAATTCCGAATGACTTTTTTAAGTATGCGAACATTCCCCACTTGGTGGTAAACATTTTTTTATGTTGGTCACCTTCCTTTACATATACCTAGTTATAACCTGAGAAACCATCGAGCAATGAAAACATTTCCAATTCGGCCATAGTCTGCAAGATCTGCTCCATTGACAGCAAAGGGTAGTGGTCTTTTAGCGAGGCTTTATTCAGATCTTTGAAATCAACATAGAGTCAAATATTGTCATTCTTTTTTTGAACCGGTACTATATTAGACACCCAAGTAGAATAATTAATTGGTTATATGATCCTTGATTTAATCAACTTGGTGAGCTCTTGTGCCATCAACACTTCAACCTTTGGATTGATTGGCCTTTGTTTTTCTTGGACGAGCTTTGACCCTTCATCTAAGTCAATAGTATGTTGAATTATGCCCATATCATACCCTCTAAGATCATCATAGGTCCATTATACAACCCCATCGTATTTGGAACATAGATCCTTTAGTGTTTTCTTGTCCTTCCTTGGAACGTCCCTTCTGACTTTTAACTTCCTGCCACTTCCGACATCAATCTCTTCATAATCCCTAGCTTGCATCAGTAGTGAACCTCTATTTTCCATCCCTTGCATCCTCATAGTCAAAAATGTTTTCAAGGGAGATTAATCGTTGAGGAGGCTTATTTCCTTTTAACTAGATAACATGCTCTTCGAGAGATTTTGCTCCTAGTTGTAGGTAGTCAGGAGCTCTTCCTGATTTCTATAGAAAAGCAGTGATCTAGATGTCATACTCAAATACTTGCTAGTTTTGATCATTGTCAGAAATTTCTGGCCGAACGATGACATGTACTACATTTTGCTCTATTGTTGAATCAAAAACTGGTTCAAATTATGAATTGATTCAAGTCATCCAATCGACAACATTGTTCTGAGATCAGGAGATGAATTGTATATTAAAAGCTTCAAAACTCTCAATCAGATCCCAAATTTGATTCCTATATGACTTTATTCTTATATTCTTCATAGCTGCTTGCTTGCAGACCTAACTCACAACTAACTCTAAATCTCCAAATGCTTGCATTCTCTTTATGCCCATTCACTGTGCAAGAAATAGACTGTGAACCAAGGATTCATATTATGTGTCATTGTGTGAGCATGGGAATTGATAATGGAAGGCCTTGAGGGTCTCTAATACTTTCGGGGACACTAATCAGACACCCACTCCAAAACTAGCTTTGCATTTGGTGCCATCAAAATATAAGGTCCATAGATGGTTGTCAATTGGACCATCATCTTCCTCTTGATTCTTTATTAATTTCAGAAAGACTTGATCATCATCGAAGATCACATAGGTGCCTAGTCTTGTTCCATGAAAGTTGTCAAATAGGTTGGAGTCGATGAACTAGTTGAGGAGAATCTCTTCTTTGGGATTTTGATCACTTGTGTCTTCTTCATCTTCTAGCATCTCTATATAGTATTTCTCCCTTTGCAAGAAATAGGTATGTGATGCTTCAAAACATAGAACTACATTGTCCACTATGTGTTTTGGATGGAAAGATTCAGATAGGATTTTCATCTTTTCCCCATTCTTGGTCCTCAATATCAAGTGAGACCAATCAAGCACTAAATATCTACCAAAATTTATGGTGAAATCTATTGAAAGACACATTCTGAAGGCTAGGAAAATTTCTATCACCACTACTTCTTATGTGATTGTTTGGCTTGGACATGAGAAGAGGGTTAAAGAAAGATATTTAATGCATTTGATGGTTGGAACCTTCTTCCCATCTAATTGCATGATTCCCTTCTCAAGGGGCTCATATTTAAGTTTCAGGGCATCGACCACTTGCTGTGGTATGACTGTTGTACTAGCTCCCAAATCAATCATGTTATTATCCAAAAGTTTATCTCCCATAATAAGTGTTAGAAAGAAGGGCGTGTGATTTGTCTTTCTTACCTCTTTCTCTTTTACATTGTTCACATCATTAGCATAAGCTGTACCTTTCGAAGCTTGAGGGTTTGATGTGGGTCATTTGTCTATATTTTGATTGCACGGTGGAGTTTCATCCGTTTGCAGTATTTGTTCCTCTTTCTTTAATGCTTCTTGAAGCAATGTATTTTGTTCAAAAATGGATATGACATCCCACAAAGATACATTAGCCGGGGCCTTCTTCAGTTGCTCCACCACATTGAGCATTTCGACAATCCAAACCTTGGGCTTAATTGGTGGTATCTCTCTCATTTTTAAAGGAAAGCAATTCGTCATGAATGGGGCCACCATATTATCCAACTCCTTTGATGGAAACAATAGAGCTCGTGGCTATTGAGTAGGTTGGAAAGTGGCCTATGAAGCGTACTTTTCTTGCAATGGTGGTTGACATGGCTAAGGACGTGGTAGAGCTTGTTGTACATATTCTCCCATGATCCTTCTTTTGGACCTTATGTTGTAGTCTGATTGAACTTGTGGACCACTAGTCATCGAAACTTCATTTGTGAATGCCGCATCTTCTTCCTCCATCCATAAAAATAGTGCTTGGTCGGGCACAATATCTATTTCTTGCTCTAAAGACATTCCTTGCATCTGCACTCTAAAGAGGGTATTTTTCATTTCAGGGGACTCATATTCTTCTGTATTCGGGAGCACATCCTTATTTCTTTGTTTCATTATCTTCTGTTGCATTTTTCTGTTCAATAAATTTCAGGGCATGTGACAATCATTGCATGGGAAGCACCATGCGTTCTCATCTTTTTCTAGGTTATTTTGACCTAGGATTAACTCTTTACTCTAGCTATCCTTGACTATCTATAGTGGCATAGTGACTTAAACTATATGGTTTGCAAATGTCATTTGTTGACCTCCTCCTCTCGAGGGTCCTTAGTATGTGTTCTATTGATAGGATGGCCTTCCCCCTTGATAGGTCAGAGCGGCTTGCTTTAGATGCGCTTCTTGCTTTCATCTAATGAGAACTAACTCATTACTAAAAAATGCATGGCTCTTCATGTTGTTGACATCCATTGCTATGGAGGAAGAGTCCAACGTGCTTGGTTGCATGGTGAGGTACGCATACATGGATTGAGGCGTAGCTGACATTGCCACTTACGAAGTGAAAATGGTCAGGGTAGCTTCTTCCCAAGGACTACCAAATATTTCCACAAACATGGGCATCAAAGGTCGTGGTGGGAGCTTTCTACCATATATCAAACTATTCTCCATATGCACATCCAAATCATATGCATTGGGTAAGATATATCCTCCCATAGAGGTTATCATAACAACGATGTATGAATTGAAAGACTTCAAATAGAACATAAATGCCATCACAGCTAGGGGTTGGGCAGTCACAAGGATCATTTGCTAGGTTTTGTGAAACCTAGTGTTGAAGTCACTCATGGTCTCTTGCGGGGCTCTTTTGATAGTGATTAATTTGTGTAGTAACAAAGAGTGATCTCTCTTCTCTGAGAAATGTTAGAATAAAATTTCTCTGAGCTCATCTTGGGATTGGATAGAATTGGAAACAAAAGATCGATACCAATCTTGAGCTTTTCCTTTGAAAGAGGTAGCCAACAGCCTAAGAGCGATATTTTCTTCCAAGCTATTATGTACCCTACATACCTTCGCTATATCTTGGAGGTGTTCAGAGGGGGTTTAGAAGTATTTTTCAAAAAAAATTGGGATAGCCTTGAGGTAATTAGTAGGTATGGTAGGCCATACATCTGGAGGTGTAGGTGGTTTTAGTAGAATACCACTATCCCAGGTTACGAAATTTTTAGGAGTAGGGGTAGCTACGTGAGCCATGGAGAAAAGATTCCTATGTATTGGGTATATTGGTATTTTTATTTGCAAAGTTTGACCTCCATGTGGAGTAGATAAGGCTCTAGATATCGGGCTATCACTTCTTGCTCTATTACTCCTTATAGGTGATACAAAACCTATAAGTCTTCTTCTTCTCCTTTATACCGAGGAAGGTAACTAGGTGTACTAGAAATTGCCTCTTGAGGATGCTCTCATTTGGATTATGGGCATGAAACTTCCAACTTCTTTCCTTGGCCTGATTCAAGAAATATTTTAGACTTCCAAATAGACATTTGGAAAACTTCGGGTCCCACCAGGTGATCTAGAAAAAGAACTGTTGATCATCAAAGCTTGTGCCTGTCCGAAAGCCTTATGGGAAATTCAATGAGTGGGGGACCAAATTGTGCCTCATTGAATACCTTTGGAATTTAAATTATAAAAATTTGGATCTTCTTTGAGTTCTGAGAAATAGGTAGAAGGAAACATAAATATAAAACATAGAAATGCCAATGTGCCAAAGCTTTTACAAAATTTTAAACCTAATTCCTTTCTATGAATGATATATTTAGACATAGAATGCCACAACCCTTCATTGTTGGGAAGAGAATGAACAACAAAGGCTAGATACAAGCACAATGCATTCTTTCAAATCTCCTCGCAGGAAGTGTTCATTAAGGTTTGATCAAGCATAGAAATTCCAACAATAATAGAAATCATTCAAAAATAGCTTAAACTCTTCCTTTTGTTACAACATAACATGAAAAATAATAAAACTTAAAGAAAACTAGAGTTCACAAACATAATCTAATTTTTGTAGTTTATTATCATATCATATAAGCCTACAACATGGAAATCAACTACTCAAACTATTTGAATTAAGCTTAACATACTATTTCATTCTGAATGAAAGCATAAAGAAGGAACTTGATAAAGGACATAACATGCACAGTCTCAAATATTTCTTCCAAACAGTTCATACTTAAATATCAAATGAACTTTAAAATAGAGGTCGGATTCCAATTTGACAATAGTTTGAGTTAAAACAATATAACATGGCCAAGATTGCAAGAGAAATGTAGGCCTACATAGATCAATTGATAGAGAAGGAAAAAACAAGGTTGAAACATTTTGAAAATATAAAAATAAGGATCATGCCTTAGATTAGAAATGAAAATAAGGAAATAAAAGAATTCCTACAATGGAAATATCAATTCAAGGCACTAACTCCCACCTTGTCCTTCTTCATCTATCATGATAATAAAATTGATATTTAACTCCTTAATACTTGTATGGATAAGTTGACAATTGATACAAATCAACTACTAGATGATTTTGAGGAGATATATTCAATTTTTTCTAGATATACTCATTATATGTATAATATTGATTTGATTCTTTCGTTCTAATGGCAATTCAAGGGAGTATATCAAACATGGGATGATAAATATAACAATTTTCCCTGGATTTGAAATATTTTGTCATCTAGGTCCAAGTTGCAACAAATGCAACTCACACGATGACTTGGCAATCAGTTCTCTCCATGCATCCAAAAGGTTTTGGAATTATTTTTGTCCTTTTGTGATTCACTCATCATCCCTAAAAAATTCAAAGGGAATATGCTTTTAGATCTAGAAGAATCCTTAATGAATAATCATTCACCTCTTCATCATTGCAACATGAACATATATCTTCTTCATTAGTTCAAACAACCTTTTTGTCTTCTAGTAGAATTTTCCTTTTTTCTTCTACAAAGGTGTTGTTTGTCTTTTGCCTGATTATAGGACATGGTTGTCAAATGAAATTATGGTATCTGTCCATGGCTTGAAGCTTTTTTGCACCCTTATTTTTATAAAAGGTAATTCAGGGACATTTTTTTTGATCTTAAAAGTTTTGTGAGCAAAGCACTTTTGTATTTTCAGTCTGTATATGTCCAATCTAGGTTATAGAAGATAAAGGATGTCGATGTAACTATAAATTTTATATGACAATACTAGCTCATAGTATCAAATATAAAGGAAATTTTGCAAGAAATTGTCTCCTATTGTATATATCTTTTACATTTATGAATACAAATTGATCAAGGATATTTTTCTATTCATCTTTCTAGGTTTTTTGTGAATGAATGTTTCTTTCATGTATTTTACTCAAAGAGCAAATTGATTTTCTTTGCAAAAGATGTTGAACTCTTTAGGTGCATACAATGATTGATAAGTAGAATTCATTGCAAAGTTCTAAAGGGGTGATAGTGTAAAGAATTATAATTAAGCTTTAAAAGAGTTAGAATGAATATTGTGGTATAATTTTTTCAATTTCATTTCCCTTAACTTCATGGCTTGGGTCTAAGATACCAATCTGAGAAAAAAAAATTCTTATGTTCTTCATGATCATCAATTTAATTTTTTTCCCTTTCCAGCAATATTTATTATACAATGCTATTTGCATACTTTGAGACACATAATTGTAATTAACTCGAAGAATATATCCTTTTATGTTGCTTACTTATAAATCTTGTTCATAAAAAAGAGAGTATATCTATTTTAAAAAGCAATATCTAGTATCAATTGTGTGAAATCTTAGTTGATATTACATAAGACTATTCTCCTAGGTTCTACAGAGCCTGAAGTACAGAGGAGAAAATTATTAAAATCCTTCTCCTGTTTATTGGCCGACCCCTAAAATAATTGATCATAAGAATTTGTTGTTCATTTAGGTTATTTTAGGATTCAGTTGGAGCTTATAGCACAAAAACAAACCAACAAAATGGAAAATATTCTGGAGAAGAATTCTATTTCAAGAATATTTGAAATCTCTTGTTATATTAAGCATATTTGTGCGAAGTGCCTTTCTTCTATTCCAAATCTTGTTTATTGCTTCTCTTCTTTCGATCATCTCTGAAGAGATTTGCAAATATTAATTCCCCAAGTTAGTGGTGACTCTAAAAGTCTCCTTGCCAATGCAAGTGGAAAAGGTGTATCAAGAAGTCATGGATAGAGGAAGATCATTGTTCAGAGAAAAATCCTTTAAAAAGGCTTAAAATAGAACTACCTCCTATAAGACAAACATGTGAACCCAAAGATTCAAGTAAGTCGGCTCCTCCTCATACTACTCGTAATGCTTATGAAGATAGTGTGGATAGTTTAGAAAATTAATCTATTAGATTTGTGAAACCTGGAATCCCTTAACTAAATGAAACTAATATGAGAAGGAAGAGGCTCTGAATGAATTTAGATGCACAAAAATATTTGATAGAAAATACTAAGAGAGAAATTGAACAACATCAAAGAGAATATGGCATCAAACAAGTTATCTATAACCAAACTGATGACCCCAATGTGTCTAAGCCAATTTATCAAGCCCCCCTATCCAAGAGATAACTCATTTTTCTTATAGAAATCTCGCCTTATCAAATCTTTCTACAAATAAATCTCAGTCTATCTCACATACTTTAGGATTTGGAAGTATGCTTGAGATTGAAGATAAATTACTGAAATAAGTAAATGATCTACAAGAAGAGTTGAAAAAACTTGAAGAAATGATGATTAGGGATTCTACGAATGTAAGAGATGAAATGAATGAAGATTAATAGCATGAAAACTTATTACCATTCTATAAATGTTGTTGTTTAGTGTTATCAAATCCTACTACAAGTACTAATACCTTGAATGTGCCTCTTGGTAATCCCCATGCAAATACCTTGAGTAATTCTATAGTATTTAGTACTTTGCCAATTGTTTCACATTTAGGTATCTTGTCACAAGGTACAAATGTAGGAAAATCCTCATCAAATTTCAATGCCACTTTGAACAGGATTATGTCATTTTAGAAACCTTCTACATATGGATTGCTCAATCTGAAATATTTAGAACTACAAAGGGAAGTTGAACATCTTAGGGAGAAATTGGAAATAATCGAAACCATAAAAATTAAGGATGATATACAAAAGAGAATATAATTTTTGAAAGAATCCTATGGATTTGGAAATCCTTCAACCTCTAATCTTAATTCTTAGAACCCACCTATCACTTTTGTCCAAAATATCCCAATAGTTGACCTAAAAAGCTCAGTCCCACAACAAAACTCTATTCAAACACATAATACACAAGTGAGTTCTCAAATAGACCAAAATATACCTGCAACCAATTTACAACCTCAAGTGAGTGTTCCACAACAAAACCAAGGTTATGGGTAATATGCAAATTATAAAAAATATATCCCTAATGTGAATACTTAGTGAAGAGGATAGAATGTTGTTAACCAACATTGAAATGATCATGGAAATCCTCAAGTGAATCTTGCTGCAAGAAATTTCCCTATAAGAAGGCCTCTAAAATTGGAAAGGTATAGGCGATTGGATTTCATTGGTATCCATGGATACCCTAATCCCATCCTAAATGATATAAGAAATATATTGTTCAAATTATTTGTAAATAATTTAATCTAAGGTGAAGATAACCTAAGGTATTTGATAAATTTGATTAATGATTTTGAAGTTGAAGATTCAAGGATGTTGTTATGAAATTTTCCATGCAATATGTTATAGATGATGTCAAGGATGTTGAATGCACAATACAACTAATGGGGGAGTGAATCAGCTGGATATTAAAACATCAAAACCCTCATTAATATTCAGATCCACATCAACTTAATTAGCCTTTAATTTATTAGAATGATTTAGCATGACAACACATAACAAAAACTAAAAAAAATCAACACCTTGCATAATAGAACACCAAATTTACATGGAAAACCTAATGTTGATCATGAAAGCTTGCGCCTCTCTGAAAAACATTATGGAAAATTCAATGAGTGGGGGACCGAATTGCACCTCATTGAAAGGTTTCTGGTATTTTTATAGAAATTCGACTCTTGTCTAAGTTCTAAGAAAAATGTAGAAGGAAATGTAAATATAAAACATAGAAATGGTGATGCGCCAAAGCTTTAACAACATTTCAAACCTAATTCCTTTCTATGAATGATATATTTAGACATAGGATTCCACAACCCTTCATTGTTGGGAAGAGAATGAACAACAAAGGCTTGATACAAGCACAATGTGGTCTTTCAAATCTCTTCACAAGAAGTGTTCATTAAGGTCCAATCAAGCATAAAAATTCCAATAATAATAGAAAAACATTCAGAAATTACATAAACTCTTCATGTTGTTACAACATAACATGAAAAACAATAAATCTTAAAGAAAACTAGAGAAGTTCACAGACATAATCCATTTTTTGTAGTTTATTATTGTATCATATAAGCCTACAACATGGAAATAAACTACTCAAACTATTTGAATTAAGATTAACACAGTGTTTGATTCTAAATGAAAGCATAAAGAAGGAACTTGATAAAGGCCATAACATGCACAGTCTCAAATATTTCTTCCAAACAGTTCATACTTAAATATCAAATGAACTTTAAAATGGAGGTCGAATGCCAATCTGACAATAGTTTGAGTTAAAACAATATAACATGCTAGACAGAAGCAGTGTTTTTTTGACTTTTGAAATTTTTTCTATAACTAAGGAGAACTAAAAAATTATTTCTTTCAAAAAGAAGAACTTCTAGGGAACTTCTTCCTTCAGTCACCTCCTCCCTTCTATAGCTGAAAAGAGAGAGAAACATTGCCACCTCCCATAAGTAATTACTTCCAAATGTCTACACTTGATAGCTTACAATCCAATTGTAGATCTCTAATTAGGTTATGGAAATATTTTCTCATCAATTCCCAACTGCTGCATTAATTTCCCTTAGATATTTAGCAAAGACCTCCATTAGAAAGTAATCAGATCCTAGAAAATAGATTGGAAAAATCTACTTGAACAATCACATAGATTAGCGACACTGACTAAAAAATTTCAACCTGAAGACAAGAAAGACCCAACATGTTGAAAAAATCCAAAGAGAAGGCTCCTTAAATCCACAACCTACTCATAGTGAAGAGATGACGTGTCGAGCAAGTGGGGATTCTCAGATTTGTGAAAATTGCTTTTAAGAAAACTCTCTGCTACGGTGACACATGTCCCAACCTTCTCCTGAAAGGAAGATGATAAACAAAAAGAGGCACAACTACCACATGGTGCATTGTGCGCCTTTTAAATTTTTTTTTATTTAAGCGTGGACTCATCCTAAGGACAAAACCATATAAAAGATAAAATTTAAAAGGAGATTAAGGAAAAATTGCTTCACACCTAAGAAGGGAAATAACATAGTGAGGAATAGCTCATAATATAAAGTAATTACAACACTGAATACAATAGGCTCACTGCCTAAAAGAAAGAAGGGCTCATTTCCAATCATTCACTACTAGATTATAAAAGGGAAGAAAGAAGATTGTTACAATGAGAAATCTATCTCAATTCAACAAAAGTCCCCCACAACATCACCAAAAAATTCACAGCCTTTCTAAAGATTGTAGACACCTTTTTCTCACTACTTCCAATAGTCTAACTCATTAAAGCTTGCACTACACTTCATAAATTTTCACTTCACAACTCTACAATTAGTATCACACACATTACTTACTAACCAACATCATCTCAACACTTCTTTATACCATCATCAACCTTGAAAACATTCTCCAAGGTTGACTATGCACCTCAACTATGCAAATTCAAATTAGGTTGACACCAAAACATTCCCATGGTGGAAAGGAATGAAGGGAGACCACATCACACCTTAACTCAGACCTAAATCCACTCATACACACCATGCCATGCTTCCACAATCATTGAAGAAAATTTGCAATTAGTGTAAACATCGAAGGTTGGCTAAATCTATGTTAACACCATTAAAATTTTAAGTACACACTTGAAAGACAATTCACAGATAACAAGTATCACTTGAACACAATATAGAATATCCCACAAATACCCTAAAACCCAAAAAATTCCTTCACAACAACTTTCACCTAAGAACAAACTCATCTTGTATAGCCATTTAACCTTTTACTTATTCTAACTCAAAAAACTAACTTACGGATCTCCAAACTTCAAAACAACTTAAACTAAAGATAGATACGAGAAATACAAACACACTTACGAAACTAGAACACTAGAAAAAAAACTACAGAGAAATGTGAAGAAAAACCATTTCTCCCAAACAATCTTGTGATACATAGTTCACACATAGGTGAACACAACTTTCACTTCACAATGATCCAAAACAAGAAACTATGGATATAAAACCGTTAAACACCTTAGATCAACATATCCAAACTACAAATGAAAATATTCAACACAGAAGAAATGTGGAGCAAAAGAAAAACACTACTTTTGTGATACAAAACATATCTCCAACACACTATTTTCTCTTTTCTTCAAATTTTCTCAAAAGCATTTGGAAACCAAGCACCACAAACACATTCTCAGCACTTGCAACACTTCCTCATTGCAACAAATCCAAATGTAATATAGAAACTCAACAATACACATTATTATCAAAACAACACTAGAGGTTGATACTAGTGACACTACTAATGACAACATAATGAAACTAATCAAAGCACCATCACAACTTCTCAACCACCTCTCAACCATAAATGCAACAACATAGAATTACAACAATTAACAATACTATGAACCAGTTGACATCAATGACAACACCAACTACTCATACTAGCAATAATCTCCCCATTTCTCATTGATGGCAACACATAATGTGAAAAACCACCAACAAAAAACATAATAGGTCTGATCACCAACATGCTGCTCCATACCAACTCTTTTTCTTTCTCCCCATTACATAATACTCTCCTTGTTCACTTTACTCTCTTCCCCTTTATCAACTGACTCTTTCCATTTTCACATTATTCTCTCTCCCTTTGACATCAATGGAAAAGGGAAACACATTTTAATTTCTTTCCCCCTTTGACACCTATCATACTTGTACCTTCTTTGCACATTCCACTTCTCTACAAACTCCCCCTTAGGAGTACACAACATGCTACACTGACCAACAAATACTGTACATATCCTTTGACCTAGCTGAAAAAGCACAACACCAACCTACAACAATACTTACCCTGATTGCAGCAACCAACAATTCCACTATATACTCCCACTGAGAAGTAGCCACCAACATCAGTCGACAACAAGGAATGAATCTTGAGATCCACTAAACTGATGCATATCCTTATGCATCAAGTTTAAAGAATGAGGGGTTATAACCCCTAATTTCTCTTGGAGATACTAAAAAGTATCCTTAGAAAGAGCCTTAGTAAATATATCAGCAATCTGATCCTTTTTAGGCACATAATCTAGCTTTACCTTATTCTCTGCAACCTTCTCTCTCAAAAAGTGATACTAGACTGAGATATGTTTTTTCCTTGAATGCATTACCAGATCCTTTGAAATGTTAATATTAGTTTTATTATCACAAAAGATAGAAATAGGTTCATCATATACCACTCTAACATCCTTCAATGTTTGCCTCATCCAAAACTCTTGTGTGTAACAAGATGCTACTGCAATATATTTTGCCTCTATAGTAGATAAAGAAACTCCCAAATCCTGGTTGTAGATTGTTCTTTGATTTTGAGACTTCTTCTAGCTTGCTTCCCAATCCGACATTCCTTGTAAACAACATTGATAGGCTTCGTAATCTTTGGAAGATCTCTCATAGCTTGAACTAAACTGATTCTTACTAGGCTATCAAAATTTATGACACATTCTTCTATGCCATAGGAAACTTCCATTAATTTGAGTCATAAAAGAATGACCATCAACACCTTTGAGTTGATAAACATTTTTGTGGACACCGAAAAAGTAACCCTTCTACTTTTTCCCCTCGTGAATTTGTCTTAGTATTTCCTTGATTTAATGTTGTGAAGTGAAAAACACATTCACATTAGGTCTTGGACACTTGTAAGTCAATAGGAATGCTATGATCCCTTGTAAAAGTTTTGTGAAGTGTTGCAACACACTTTCACACTTTTCTAGGATCAAATTATCATAATTCATCTAAATAACATCTTCTTATCCCTTACCAAGCCTTATTGCTAAGTGTTGTAACAAACCTTCATGCTTTTCTAGTCTTGTCATCAATAATTATGCTTTTCTTATGCTTTAATTTTCCCCATTTTACATCTAAAGGCCTTAATTAACTATCTTTTTGAGAATAAACTTGATAAAAATCTTTTAAATTAACATAATTTCCAACACCCACTTAAATGCCTTGAGTAGGACCCATTCACCACTAGGGGTGAATGAGTCCCTCTTGGCACAAAAATCAAAATAAATTCAAAATTCTGAAGGGTTTTTATTTTCTAAGACTAAGGTCGGCCTGTGATGCAGTATCTTCGGGAAGTAGGGCATAATTGTGTATAAATACAAGGTTTTTCTCCTCATTTCACCCCCATTAATTCACAAGTTCATTCACACATTCCTTCAAGAACTTAGTCAATCATTCTAAGAATTTTCACAAGAGCATTCAAGCACTTTGGAGTTGTTACTTGCATATCTTTAGACTTCTACTTCAAGGGTTTGGTGAGTTATAGCATTGCATGTTGTTCATTCATCATTCTCTTTTCATTTCATTTCATTTTCAAGGGTTTATACCAACAAGGGGTTTGACCAAGGAAAACCCATATTCTCTAACCCTTCAACTATTCTCCCCTCTCTTTGCATGTGATTTGTAGGTCTTGTGTGAGATTTTTCAAAGCTATTCAAAGTGATCAAAACCCTAATTAAATCTTGGAGAACACCTAAAAGTCAAATTTTGTAGTTTCGGACCCGGATTTGCATAAGCAAAAATGAAGATTGAAGACTACAATTTCTTGTTCTAAATTTCCAGAAATCTAGGGTAGGACTAATTCATCATTGGTGGTGAATTAGTCCCATTACCAGGCCTGAAAAAGGTTTTTTGTAGATTTGAGTAACCAGCTTCCCGAAACCTGTTCTGGCAGTTTCCTTCAGAAGAAGGACTAATTCACCTAGTTTGGTGTATGACTCCTAGTGGGATTCAACTGTGAATTCTTTAGGATTGCAGAGCTCCTCTCCTCCACATTCCAATTTCTAGGTGCACCTCTTTAGTTTCATTAATTTCTATTATTGTTTACTTGCATTTTGTAGCTCATTTCTATTTTCTTTTGCATATAACACTATGTTTTCAAACACTTTGTATTTCATTAGTTTGCATTTAGTAATTAATCTCTTTCATTAATTTTCAGCATTTAGGGCATTCCCCTTAGACAAATTTCAATCATCTTCGCATTGAAATATCAAGAACTTGCTCTTGAATGTGGATATTTTGAAATTAGAAACCTTCCTCCCTCTATTACCATTTATGTGGATAAGGAAATGAAGAACCCATTTCCATAGTCCACAATTTCCATTTGTCCTTTTTCCAACAACAACCATAGTTACGGAGCCTTTTTTGATCTCACAACCATCATCATGAAAATATAAGATTATAGTCTTTTCTATGTACATTTGTCCAACACTCAAGAGGTTATGCCTTAGACCCTTAACATATAAAGAACATCATCTATATTATGCTTTCCATCAAAATTGATTGAAACTTTTCCACATATCTTAGCAAATGTATCATTACCAAACCTAAGAAGACCTCCTTCATATTTTTTAAGTTTAACATGCAATGAAATCTATGCACCTCAAACATGCAACTATCAAATAGGTTGGCACCAAACACTTCCGTAATGGAAAGAAGTGAAGGTGGACCACACCAAGGATTAACCAAGACCCAAATCTACACCAACACGCTACACTAGGCATCCACAATCCATGAGGAACATACATAAATAGCACTAACATGCCAAGTTGGCCAAACTGACATTAACACTACCAAGAAACCACTTACACATGTCACCAAGTCTAAAAAATCCTACGAACCACATAACAACATCACACAACATTCTAGAATATTCCAAAACCAATAGAATAGTCCAACACACTGGTGCAAACACATGCAACTAAGAATACTATCATCTTGTGCAACTAGTCAAACTCCCATTGAGACACAACTCATGAACCAAACTTACATTATAGTTGAACACCAAACTATCCAAGGGAAGATAGATACAAGCATCATTAGCACATTCCCAAATTTGCAAGACAAGAAACTTAAGTGCAAAGAAACGTAGAGCAATTCCATCTCTTAGATATCCCTCTTCACAAGCTAGACACTGTCAAACACATCTACTACTACACGATCTAAAACTTGAAACTCTAGATATAACACCTTCAAAGGCTATTGATCATCATATCCAAACCACACAAACACATCTTCAAGCATGAGGGAATGCAAAGCACAACACAAAATACATCCCTATCACCTTGTATACTCTTTATACAATTTTTTTCAAAAACACTTGGAAATCAAGTGACCTTGTTGCATTTGCAACACCTGCTCAAAACCATAAACACCTTCTTATCATGACCACACTAGAGGTTGACATCAATGACAATGCTAATGAAAACATAGTGCAACAATCTCCCCCTTTGTCATTGATGGCATCACCTACTAGAAAACCATCAAGAACAAAAGCAACCAGCTCTACATTTCCAAAACAAAAGAAACTCTCCCCCTTGTATATTTCTTACATTTCATACTTCTCTCTCTCTCTCTCCATTTCTTATATTTTTTAAGCTTCTTTCTCTCCACTTCTTGTTTCTTATATTTTTCGAACTTCACTCTCCCCTTTTGACATCAATGGAAAAGCAAAACACCTGCATACAAAACTTCTCTCTCACTTTTAGGCACAAGACATGCTCCCTTTGACTACACCAACCAAAGATACCACTACCTAGTCCCCTTGAAAGGTAGCCTTCATCAGTTTAAGACAATGAATTTATTTTGAATTACACCACTCCTAGTGATTTTTTTAGTGGCTAATATTCGCCAATTGGCTAATAGTTGAAATTTTGGAATCCAAAATTGGCTAATAGTCCAAGCTATAATGTGACTTGAATCGCCACTTTTTTACAAAATTTTATTGTAGTCTTATTAAAATTGCCAAATAATTTAATTTATTAAAAAAATTAACTCAAAAACTTGTCATAATATTCAATACATGATTAGATCAAATTCACCTAAATTTATAAATTATAGTAGAAATCTATATTAATTCGCCAATAGTATATCATAATTGGGTATGTGTCGGATCATGATGGGCCAAAAAGTGGCGATATGATGGGTATGTGTAGGGTATGTGGCTAATGACTTTTTTTTACCCAAAATTGATGAAACGAAAAGGGTTTTTAAAGGAGATTCTTGGATTTCCACCAATTTAAATTATGCTTTACTTTTAATTTAATAAATAATTATTATTCATTTTCTATTTGAATTATGACTAAAGTCCTAATTGATAGGCTGATTGAAAAACATCTATAGCTTTCAAACAGTATCACATTTTTTGAATATGAAACATGTGTCACATTCTATGCTTCACATACTATAGGATTAAAAAAGAATTGAATTTCATGAAGTTTTGACCAAGTTAATGTGGTTAGACATATGAGTTTTTATATTTTTAAAAATTTGTAATAAAAAAATCATAATTAATTATTTACTTGGAAAAAATTACAAAAAAATATGCATCACATTGGGACATGAGTCCTATACTTATATCTAAAATATTATAAAAAAATATTATCATTTCTTGTGGTTAGGGTGGTTAGACAGACACCTACTTATTTTTTCCCGAAATTTAAGTATTACTGCATTGATATTTTAAATTTTCACCAAATAGATTTTTTTATTTTTAAATAAACCCAGTAGTTTAGAAACTATATTCAATTTGCTACAGATTCTATTCTTACATATTTTTGAAATAATATAGATAACTTATTCAAATTTTTATGTCAAGTTGCCTAACTCTGATTTTTTTGATTTTTTTACCACCTAAGGGCCTATTTTTTCCACAATGATCCTACACATACCCAATTATTAGTTTCTTTAGGACCATATTTATAATCTTAAATTGTTTCTACCATTGATTTATAATATAATCTAATGGTCCTTATATTCCATGAGGTAACATGTACCCATGATCTGTAATGCTCGTGGGCCCACAATTTTTGGTCTCATGAGCATTATAGATTGTGGGTAAGTTTTACCTCATAGATTATAATGAGGGTCATTAGATCAATGATCTAAAATCAATTTCAATCCCCATGAGAATTACAAATTATGGGTACATTTAATGGGCGCCATTTATTATATTTTAAAACAATGGTGACTCGTATTATCGTGTACCCCTTAAACCCATTGATAATTTCCACCCTCGGGCCCCTACTTTTCCATGAGAATTATTTTTAGATTAGATGGATTCACCATCATAATTAATAGATTTTCCTATTATTTTTTAAAAAATTCCAAAATTTTCTACCAAATTTTAGTGATGTAAAAAAATTGCCAATAAAATTAATATTTTTTTCACAAAAAAGGAAAGATATGCCAATATAAGCTAATATTTTTTCCTAAAACATAAAAGATTCGACAACATTTTACATCTTTTTTTGAGGGGGTTTTCTTAAAGTTATCATTGACCACTGCACAGATGCACCATCTTATGCATCTAGTTGAAAAAAGGAGGGGCAATAACCCCTAGCTTGTTTATGAGATACTCAAATGTATTTTTTGGAAGAGCCTTTGTGAAAATGTTTGCTATTTGATCCTTTGTAGGAAAATACTCCAATTTCATTCTCAACAACTTGCTCTCTTAGAAAGTGATACTAGATAGAGATATTCTTTGTTCTTGAATGCATTAGTAGATTTTTTGTAATGTTGATAGAACTTGTATTATCACACAAGATAGAAATAGGTTATGTTACCTAATTTTTAGCTTTTAGCTGAAATTAGGTAACTTAGTGTTTGTTCTTTTCTAGGTTGTTTAAACATTTAAAAGACAAATTTAATTGCTAGTTTCAATATGAATAAAAGAGTGATTCTCAAATAAAGTAGATTACTTTTTGTCATTTCAATGTTGCATTACAACAAATGAGAAAGAAAATCATAGATATACAAATGTAGTCTTTTATTGATAATCCTGAAATGTACATGTCCCTCACGAGCCAAGGGACTAACTCTCTTATTCAATGAACCTATGAAGCAGTTCATACATGAATAAGTAGAAAAAGGAAAATATGCATATGAGAATTGAACTAGCCATTGCTTGAGAATGACTGGTTGTAGGTTGCCTGAATGCTCTGCTGCTACCCCAAACCACTTATGTCCCTTCCAGCTCTATAATGCTCCTCACCCTGCATCTAAAGAAGACACGATGTTAGAGTGAAGCTCCAAGCAATGAAATATTCAATCCTTACATACACACCTACCTATGCATGTATAAACTAATCCATAAGTGCATTAAACAAAAACATCTGACATATGCATTTATTTTCTAACCATTTGCTTCATGTGCAGATTTAGGACAAGTTTGATTATTGTTTCATTATCAGATCAAATGATAGCATGAGGGTTAAATGTGGCTCCCACAAGGGTAGAGATCAACATGATTGGAAGGAAAAGGAAATTGAGCAACTTGATGAAAGATTTATCTGTTACCAATGCATTAAATCAATATGGAATCACACTAGTTGATCAACTTTCATTATCAAATTCAAAGATGCATCAAGTTCAATTATGCATCTATTAAATAATGAGGAAGCATTTCAAGTTGTTGTCAAGCTCCTCTGACTGTAACCCTATGGGGTAGTCACACATCACATAGGAAGGTGAGTTGTTAGGTCACTCGCATATGCGATAGGTGGTTGTCCAATCACTGCTACTTTTTGACCCAAATTTTGACAAACAGTCCTCAAAATTTTGATGAACATTCATCGGTATTATTTCATCAATATTTTGACGACATTTGAAATGTCGAAATTCTAACCCAGCATGTCAAAATTTTGGGTCAAAATGTACCAGTGAATAAAGTTAGAATGAGGAGAGTGTGTGTATTTATTACACATAGCAGAGGAAAGAGCAATGGTTGAATCAAGGTCATGATACAAGTACAAAGGATAACACCTTTGCAAGAGCTACGGGAGGCAAATGGGATTGGTAGTGTTCATTCATAGGTGTACTTGTGAAAATGAATACAATAAGTGAAGGTCATTGTCCTTGATAAGGATAGTAAAAAATTCATGCAACATGTATTCTCATGTCATGGAAGGGCAACAAAAATGAATGTATACTATAGTACCATTAAAGGCTCCAAAGTCAGAATACAATACCCATACAATGCAAATTGGGTTTCAAAATGGTCAATGCACATGCCTCATGATAATGTACCCATCACAATGACCTTAAGGCATGATAGTAGATTTAAGTGGAACAACAATATGTATTCTCATGTCATTTAGGATAGCAACAATTCCTTTTGACTTTACTGAAGGAAAACAAGGAATGGTTGCAATAGATGGCTCATTTTATGAAAAGGGAGGAATATTTGAGTGACATTGTTAAAGCACAGTTGAAGATACATCATTTCCAATTAGTGGTTAAAGTGACAATTGATGAAGTATTATTCCAAATGTAAAAGCAAAGGACAGAAGGGACAATCCTTAAGTTCATTTGAGGGACTGTTATTTCAGTAAGCAAGGAGGCAACCCAATGTCTTATGACAGTTTTTTTGACCTGTACAATGATGGTTATGACTTACAAGTCATGTGGAAAAGGACCAAAAATTGGGAAACATTGATCATAGTCTTAGTAAGTATATAATGACAAGAGGCTTAATCAATAATCCTCAAAGGAGCAGTAAGAAGGCTATTAAACTATTTTAGTCAAACAGTAAAAGTATATGATAGTGATTTGAAGTGTATCACAGTCAAAATAAGCAATGGAGGAGTTTTATGCTACAAAGAATGGTGTGTGAAGATTCATTTGGTCAACATATTGAATGTCAAGACAAAACTTTATCTAGGAAATAAATAGGAAAGTGAGAACAATTTTGTTTCATAAAAGGTGATGCAAAGACATGGTTTCAAGTACATTCTCAGTCTAGGTCTCAAAGGTTCATACACAGTAAACAAAGTCACACTAGCAAATAATAGTGATAGTCCCAAATGTTGTGAATAATGCATAAGAGGTATGCAAAGATAAAAAAGACACTTATGAAGAATAAGACAATGCTACTGAAGTGTTTTAAGGGACAGTGCTATGGCATCAATGTCAAAGATATCTGATATAGATGATGAAACAACACTAGACTATTTTGAGGGATTAGGTGGCACTTATTCTAAAATTGTTAAAAGTTGAGTGGTGATTGGATAGAGGTGCATTAGAATAGCTATCCCATGGAGAAGTGTCAGAAAGCAATGATGGGGAATTCACATATTCTAAAAGTAGCAATGAGGTAGATGATGGACAAAATTCATTTTGAGAATCTGACCCAAAATGTGGATCACATAAAAGGAGCTTTAGAAAATCTATTGCTAATGAATTCTGTGATATAAAGATGGAGAAGCTCAGGGAAAGCATTTTGTTTGGTGAGAAAGTGACAAATCAGAAGCAAAGTTTTACATGCAATTTGGCAATAAAAGTCTTAGAAAAGGGATAGTCACAATCATAATGAAGCTTATAATGTAGTCTAGAGAGTAAGCAGGAGGCACCATGAAAGTAACGGTGAAGGGTGAGGATTGGGGTAGTCCAAGAGAAAAAAATGCAACAAACATCTCATAAGAGGACAACGACATTGAGTGCATGCTACAAGGCATCAAGGGGAGCGATCATGAGTATTCACAAACAACTGCAATGCACACTTTGATTAACAACAAATGTCATCAATGGATGGTCATGTCAAAGGAAATCAATACCATGTAAAAGGAAACTCAATCTTAAAATGATAGTGGTTATTTACTTTAATTAGAATACCACCTATTGGGTATTTCTCTAGATGGTTGTTGAGATAAGGCATGAGCCTACTGTTAAAGAGTATGTCTGCAGTATCAATATGCATAAGGAATTTTTAACTACACAACCCATATCTGATGGAACAAATACAAATAATTCCTTCCATCAGTATGCTAGGGTGAAATGGTTACTTAAAAGCCTATAAGAATGTTTGATAATGAACAATGACTTCTCATTCAAAAAGTTGAAGCAGAGAAACTTCTTCAGGTTACCATTTGTCTGCCAAAAGATGCATTAGTGGAAACTTTAATGCCTGAATTTGAAAATCAGTACCTTAGTTATAGGGTGAACCCAATTGCTCAGTTATGGAATGAGCAACGCAAATTAAATCTGAAGGATGCCCTTTGCAACTACATTCTACATAGATCAACAAAAAGGAAGCTCGAATGATACTATCTATGAGAGCCAAAAGTTGTCTAGTTGAGGATTATAAGATGCAGCTCTGGAAGAAGGTGTCATTTGCTCCTTATCAGCATAGAAAAATATAATAGCAAGGTAATCTCAAAATAAATTCAGGGGAACCATGACCTCAAGGAGTGAAACCCAAAGGCTGAGCATAAGGGTTAGTGCTCATGAGAAAAATGAAAGTTGTGGAGAGTTTTACCCATGTACAATGGCATTGAATCATTTAGCAAACCATTTTTCTTCATAAAGGGGTATTTTATTGTGGAACAATTAATAGAGATAGTTATTATTTCAACTAATACCTCTCATAAAATCTCATTCACATTATAATCTTGCACGACCTTGTCTCAGAAAACTAAAAATGTTTTCAAAATTTTCAAAAGGTGCAGAGATCGAGTTGAGCATGAAATACAGAGACATCAAAAGAAAATGTATAGGCCACAAACAATATTCTACAAAAAATACAGTAAAATATAAAGAAACAAGAGGCCAAGCCATGGCCATTTTCAGAAATTTCATGAAAAATATAGAGGAGCTTAACAAAATGGTAAAGGAAATACACAGAAAACAACAACATTTTTAATATTTGCTGTGTTAAAATAAAAAGGAGCTCAAATGGAGTATTTTATACAATAGAAAATAGAGCTCAAGCATTTCTTTTCTTCAAGAAATGAAGTAAAAAGACAAAAAAAAAATCTTTCAAAAGCTAACCTTGAGTCATTCTTTGTTTCATTTGTTAAAAAATCTACTGATCATGCATCTATTTTCCTCCAGAGTCTTCCATGAAAGTGCATGAGAAGCCATGGCGAAACTCTATGTTGGGGGTTGAGTAAATTCTTCATGATGGTTCGACAGAATGATGATCTTTCCTCTTTGTTTTGGTGTTTTAATAATTAGGGTTTGACCCCTATTTGGATATCGATGGGATTTTTTATCCCTTATTTTAGAAATCAAACACATGGCAAATAAAATAAGGGCCGAAAACCCATGCTTATTAACTTAAGAATTCTTGCCTTAAGTTCTTTTCCCCTTGTTAAAAACATTGTGCCTTTTCAAAATGTTGCTAAGTGTTTCAAGCAACCTATGGAGTGTGCAGAATCAGGTCATCCCTTTGACGTTTTGATTATAATGCCTTAGTAGCTTGTGACTTGGAATATCCTTTCTAAGGAATTTCGAGGTTGGCCATATTGGCCAAGTTGTTTGGAGCTTAGTGATGCCTTTGCAAACATGTGTATTTCCCATGTGTGTATTGTCAAGAATGCAAAATAAGGTAGGTTGAGATGGTTATTGCCTTGGAAGCTTTTGAAAGCTTTTAACTATGACATTACATGTTACATTTTATTCCATTTTTGAAGATATCATGTAAGTGACTTGAAAATCACTTTTATTATTCCTTTTAATGCAAATGTAACACAGGAAGATGGTGGGCCCCTTATTTTATACTTTGAATATAAAATGAATTGACTAAGTGATGTTTTATAAATCACTTAATTAAATTCATTATTTGTAATGCTTTTTTTGAGTCTTGTGACTCAAAACACACATATTGCATGACTTGTGTGTGGGTCCATATTTGGTGATGACTTGTCAAACATAAAGAAAGTGTGGAAGGCTTGTTTTGGCTATTTTGGAGAGACATGTGCCATTTTGGGGGCTGTTTTATCACACCTTTAGTGTGATCTTGGATTGGGCTTGAATTTGGACCATTTGGAGGACCTTTTGGGGTGTTTTTAGAAGCTTCTATTTTGGCCTTTGTGTTTCATCCGACTTAGGGTTTCTAGAAGGACTTGTGTGGGGGTTTTGGATGTTTTGGCTTCAATATTTTGTTTAATTCATTTTGGATGAGTTATTTCCTTTTTCAGTAGGAGGATAGCTTACTGTCTTGGAGTTATTTTTCATGAAGCTGCATTGTAACTCAGACAAGCCTAATATACAGTAAGCACTTTGATTTAATAAATTGGATCATTTTTACCTTTTCTCTTCATGTTTTGTGGTGTTTCATTAATGGTTGATCAGTTTGTTTTATAAAAAGTAATTTTCCTTACAAACTTGTTCCATGTTTCATGCATCCATTTGACAGAAAATGTATGTTTATAGGTTATAAACTGTGTTGTTTAGTAGTGTTATTGATTGTGAAATCTATTTTTTTCCCTTTTGAAAACACTGTTATAGAATTCTTTATAAATTATTGATGTGAACTACATTGGATATGGAATTGTGTGAGTTAGCTTTAAAATATTAATTTGAGTGTGCAAGGCTATTAGCAGGTCTAGGTTGTTTTGGTGTATCACCTTAGTTTATTTTCAGTATCAAGTTTAGTTTATGCAAACTCTTACCCTTATCTCAGAAGATCAAGTAGTTGGGTGGCATCAAAAGGGGAAGCCAACCCTTATCACTGGAGGTTTGATTTCAAACAAGTCACCCACAACCTAAAAGCAGTCCCATGTTAGTCCAAATCTGCTAAGTGGAATTAAAA
This sequence comes from Sequoia sempervirens, assembly GCA_007258455.2. Lineage (NCBI taxonomy): Eukaryota > Viridiplantae > Streptophyta > Pinopsida > Cupressales > Cupressaceae > Sequoia > Sequoia sempervirens. Next base: position 436,297,199 of record VDFB02281492.1, on the reverse strand, counting down.
AAGCTTAGCAAACAAGGTGCAGATTTGGTGCTCTAACAGGTTCATCATATGATACTCTGATAGATTTTAATGTTTGCTTCATCCACAACACCTATGTGTAGCAAGATGCTTGAACAATATATTCAGACTCTATAGTAGATAATGATACTAAATCCTACTTCTTACTCGACCAAGAAACTAGTCTGTTTTCAAGGAAGAAAGCACATCTACTTGTACTTCTTATGTCATCTACTCAACCTACCTAGTCTACATCTGTATAAGCACTCAAAGAGAAGTCAGTATCCTTAGAATTCCATAGACCATATTCCAAAGTGCTCTTCAAGTATCTGAATATCCTTTTGACTATTGCTACATCTGATTTTCTAGGATCTTCTTGAAATCTTACCACAAGACATACTACATGCATGATATTGAGTCTAGTTGTAGTTAGATATAGTAATCCATCAATCATGGATCTATACTTGGTCTAATCTATCTTAAGAGATTCATCATTTTTGGTCAATTTACAACCAGTAACAATGGGAATACATATTGGTTTAGAGTCCTTCATTCCAAACTTCTTTAGCATTTCCTTAACATATTTTGATTGTGTAATCAAATATACCTTTTTTCGATTAACTGATTTGTAGCCCAAGGAAAAAAATTCATCTCCCCAAATATTGAAATTTCAAACTCATTTTGCATCTCCTCTACAAAAATTTTACACATTCCCTCATTTCCTCAAAGGTTATGTCATCAACATACACAACCACAATCAAGATTTGATCTTTCTCAACTTTGAAGTAAAGATTGCTATCTGTAGTACCCTTTATGAATCCTTGCTGCAATAAGTACTTATCCAATCTTGCATACTAGGATCCATGAGCTTGTTTGAGCCCATATAATGCCTTTTTCAACTTGTAGACCATCTTAGGATCTTTCAATAACTAAAAACCTTCTGGTTGTTCAATGTATACCTCTTCTTCTAACTCACCATTCAAAATTGTAGAATTTACATCCATCTGATATACCTTGAAGTATTTATGAGCTACAAGAGCCAAAAAAATCATAGTAACCTCTATTCTTTCTATAGGAGAAAAATTCCTTTCAAAATATATTCCTTACACTTGTGAGTAGCCTTTACACACAAGCCTAGCCTTGTTTTTGATAACTTCCCCATTCTCATTCAATTTGTTCCTGAAAACCCATTTAGTTCCTATCACATTCTTGTTTGTTGGTCTTGGGACTATTTCCTATATATGATTCTTCTCAATATACATCAGCTCTTCTTCCATAGCTCTAATCCAATTTTCATCCTTTCAAGCTTTAGTAACTATTTTATGTTCTACTTCATAAAGTAGAAAAAAGTTTACTTGTTCCTCTACCATAACAACTTTTCTTGTCAAAACACCTATGCTTTTGTCTCCAATTATTTGATCCTGAAAATTATTTTTTTTGCACATACTTAGGAGTCTTAGGATTCTTTTCTGGAGCTTCTTCCTCTTCCACTATCATCTCCTTTTCTTTCTCTTATCATTTTTCTTCTTCTCTGCAAGGGGGTTCATCAAATTCATATCCTTCTATTAGCACTGATCTTTGATGTGATTCCTCATCCAATTTGACACTTGCACTTTCAGCTATCTTCTTTAGCCTTTTGTTGTAGCACTTGTATGCCTTGATCTTTGTAGAATGTCCAAGGAAGATTCCTTAATTTGATCTTGCATCAAACTTTTCTAAGTTCTCTTCATCTCTATTGATATAACATTTAATTCCAAACATTCTAAAATATTTCACAATAGGAGTTTTTTCATACCATATCTCATAGGGGGTATTTGAACAATTCACTCTTGCTTGTCCTTTATTGAGAATGTAGACTGCAATATGAATTACTTATCTAGTAGTAGAAATCCAATAGATTTGATTCTTTCAACATGGCTAGATTTTTTCTTCTTGAATTGTCCTATTCTTCCTCTCCACAACCCCATTTTTATAAGGAGTCCTAGGAGTTGATAAATGCCTTTTTATCCCATGATCTTCATAAAAAATGTTAAAATAATTGGAGATGAACTCACCACTTCTATTAGACCTCAAAAACTTGATTTTTAGATCCATTTTACTTTCAACCATAGATTTAAATGCTTTAAACATATCTACATCTTTTTATTTTTCTTTGACAAAGGTCACCCAAGTCATTCTAGACTAATCATTTGTTAACAGTAACATAAAATACCTATCACCTTGAGAGATTCTTGTTCTAGTAGGTCCACATAGGTTTGTATACACCAACTCCAAAGGTCATGTGGTAGAGTATTCTTTACTTTTGAACCTCTTCTTTGTGTTTTTTCCAACCTGTTACTCTTTGCAAATTACATTGATAGGCTTTGTAATTCTTGGCATGTCTATCATAGCAAGAGTAAAGTTGATCTTCACTAGGCTATCAAAATTTATATGACACATTTTTCTATTCCATAACCAACTTTCATTGATTTGAGTCATAAATCACTTACCACCAACACCTTTGAGTTGATAAACATTCCCTTTTATCCTTTTTCCGACATCGACTAGAGTTTCGAAGGTTCCTTTTCTAATTTCACAACCATCATCCTAAAACACCATATTGTATCCTTTGCTACACATTTGTCTCCTACACTAATAATATTATGTCGGAGACCCTTGACATAAAGAACATCATTTATCTTATTCTTTCCATTAAAACTAATTGAACCTTTTCCATAGATCTTAGCAGATGTGTCATCACCAAACTTGGCAAGAACACCATCATACTTCTCAAGTTTAATAAACTTACTCTTATCACCTACCATATGATTTAAGCATCCTTTATTAATTATCCAATCATTTCTCTCGTCTCTTGCATCAAAGGTCTAGTCAACATAGTTTCTTCAATACTGTGACCTATTTTTGGAGAAATTTCCTTCACATATATTTTAGGGTTAGTAGAATTAGTTCCAACATTCAAAAACATGAACAAGAATTTATCACTTCTATCATCTAAATAGTATAATTCCTCATCCTCATATGTACCATTGTCTTCTTTAACATAATAAATCTTCTTGAAATATTTACCTTTATGATCTTTATGTTTGTTATTTGAAACTTTTCCTAGAGATTTCGAAGCATAATGACCTATCTTTTTGTGGAAATGGAAAAAGTATCCCTTTTTCTTGCTTGTTTGGGTCCTCCTTGTTAATTGAGCCTAATGGTGCCTTGATTTAATGTTGTAATGTGTTTGAAAAATTCACATTAGGTCTTGGGCCCTTGTGAATTAATGAATCAAAATGGTACCTTGCTAAAGTGGTGTGAAGTGTTGTAACACACTTTCACACTTTTCTAAGCTTTTATTAATTAATTGAACCTATTAAACCTCTTTTTAACCTTAAGCATGCCTTATTTAAAGTGTTGTAACACACTTTCATACTTTTCTATGATTTTCATAAATAATTGGTCTTCTTTATGCTTTAATTGGCCTTATTTTTTCAACCACAAGCCTCATTTAATGCATCTTTTCAAGGATGATACTGACAAAAATTAATATCCAATCATAATTATAGTGGTTTTAGGTTGTCTGGTCTAGATTTGGTGGTCTAGGACTCATTCGCCACCTTGGGTGTATAAGTCCCACCTAGGTTTTTGGGTTCCGATCCTAGTTTCACACCTTTCTAAGCATTTTTGAAAATAGTCCCATAAAATATGCCTAATGGGAGTCATTTTCCACCTTGGGCGAATGAGTCTCGTGTTGCCCAAAATTAAAATTAATTCAAATTTTTGGTGGTGTTTTATCCTCCTCAATCTGATGTTGGCTTGTAGTGTTGTAGTTTCTAGAATTCTTGTATAATTAAGTATAAATACAAGGTTCTTTCACTCATTTTCACTTAAGAATTTTGTGAGAGCATTCATAATAGCAAGTTTGAGTTCACAAGAGCATTCAAGGGTAGATTATCAAGCATCATGTCAAAGTATTCATGCATCATGTTTGTTTTTGAGCTAACAATTGTGATGTAGGGTTTCATGATTCAAGATAACATTTCATTCAAGATCTATCCTATCCAAGAAAGAGTCAAGATCTACATCCATTGGAGCCATCTCATACATGTTTGTAACCCCTTATTGCTAGGGTTTGTGTGTGATTTTCAGGTTTAGGTTGAAGAAACATTGAAGAGAAAGTTTGGAGAAAGTTTTCAAAGTGTTTGAAGTTGTCAAAGTTGTCACCTTGCATTGGAGATACTTGGAAGACTTCTACAGGTTGCAAATTAGGGTTTCAGATTCAAAAATCAATTGGGAAGCATAGAGCAAACATTGAAGACTAGATTCAGAACTTGAAGTTTCAGAAAACCCTAACTAGATTGATTCACCAGTTCTAGTGTACGATTCCTAGTTTAGGTCAAAATTTAGGATTTTAAAGATTTAGATACCCATTTTCCAGATTCTTGTTTTTGCATAGAAACCTAGATCTAGGACTGATTCACCTAGTTTGGCATATGTGTCCCAGTCAACATTAAAGTTATAATTTCTAGCATTTTAGAGCCTCATTCAATCTCCTTCATATTTTAAGGTGAACACATTTCATCTTGCAACTTTCTATTTTATTTTATTTGCATTTCGAGGTCATTTAGTGAAGTGTTGCATCATATTAGGGTTTAGCATTACATCTTGCATTGCATTTGTCTTTCCAAGCCCTAGCTTGGTGGTGAACCCTTCATTAGTTTACAATCATATCCTAGGACAACCCTATTGCAAGATCTCTTTCTCCTTTGCATTGAGATCTCTAGGTTTATCTATTGTGTCGTCTCACAACAAGCCCAAAGACTGAAAGACTTGGGGACCCCAAGTGAAAACTAACACTTATGGCAGGTGCTAACTAGTTGAAAAAATAATCAAAAGTGAAGAGAAAAGATAAATATTTTAAAAAAGAGTGTTGTGCATGTTTTGCACACACGCCCCGTTCAGAACGAGGACTCTCTCTTCTTGTTGCCTTGCTGGGTCATTTTGTGTTAATGCCTCATTTTGTGTGCCCCTAATTTTGGCTTCTAAAATATTCAATGAGCCTCATAGTATCATTTCAAGTCAACCATGTTTCACCCCACAAAATTTTCTAAGTCCTTCGAGTCCTCTAGGTTCGCCTTACCATATTTCCTTGGTCAAATTCCCTACTCGCTTGATTCACTTTTTCCTTCATTTTTGACTTTGGGGACAAGTTTCCTATGGATTTGGGATTTTTTTGTGGTGCCTAATTGAATTGCCAAGGTTTTTTTAAGTTTTGGGAAGTTGCAAAAATTCCATTCCGGGACCCAACCCCTCTGTGGCCGTTTCTGGGACTCCGTCCCTTCTTGGCCATTTTGACCTTCTATCGACCCTCGATGTTCCGCCTTTTGGGACCTTCTTCCTCCATGGTTGTTTTTGGGACTCTATCCCTCTTTGGCCATTTTGACCTTCCGTCAGCCCCGGATGTTTTGCCTTCTGGGACTCAGCCCCTTCGTGGCTGTTTCTAGGACTCCGTCCCTCCTTGGCCATTTTGACCTTTCGTTGGCCCCCAACATTCCACCTTCTAGAACCTAACCCCTTCGTGGCTGTTTTTGGGACTTCGTCCCTTGGCCATTTTTACCTTCAATCCGGCACCCACTTTTTGCCTTCTGGGACTTGACCCCTCTATGGCTGTTTCTGAGACTCCGTCCCTCCTTGGTCGTTTTGAACTTCTGTCGGCCCCCGACATTTTTCCTTCCGGGACCTGGCCCCTCCATGGTTGTTTCCGGGATTCTGTCCCTCCTTGGACATTTTCACCTTCCATCAGCCCCTTGCGTTCCGCCTTCCAGAACCTGGCCCTTTCGTGGTCCTTTCCGGGACTCCGTCCCTCTATCGCCATTCGGGACTTTCCTTCTGGGCCACTGGGTGCTCATTTTCGTTTCAAAGAGTGATGACCCTCTGGATTTCCCCTTTCAAGCTTCCAATTTTTTCAAATGAGTCAAATCTTGAGGAAGTATGTCTTGGCACTCTTTCTTCCCCTTTTCCCATATGCTATAATTGAAAATCTTGGTTTTGTTAAGTTTTGCGAGTTCTGGGAACTTCCCTTCTGGTTTGTTGTCCCCCGTTCACTATTCACCTTCCTTCCATCTTCCATCCATTGACTGACATCCGTCATCACTTTTGGGCCTGGCCTTGGAGAATGTTGTCCCCAGTTCTCTGTCTGCCTTCCTTTTGCCTTCCCTCCATCAGCCCGCCTTGCACCCACATTAATGTTTATTGTTCAAATGAGCTCCAATGATGAATATTATGATCTTTTGATGATGCATGAATGGATCTAACAAGGATTTTCCAAGGTTTGAATAACGTTTTTCTTGATTTGTGTATGAAATCACTTATGACACTTCATGTATGCAGGATTCAAAAAGCCTATCGCGTGTCCGTCGGGGAGACCCATTGAGAAATATGAACAAAGAAAAACACATAGCTCCTATCACCATTCATTCTATATCCACCTTTCCTCATAGCACCCATCAACAGAGCTGGCATTAGAAGCAAGCCTATGTCAAAGGATTTAGTGACAAAAATGCAAAGGGGTGGTCTTCAAGAAAGCATAAGGGAGTTGTCCACCCGAATCAGGGGCAACCAATCCATTGATACCAGTCGTCGATGGGCCTGCTTGATCCAATGGACAATGTTGTGAATGCATCAAGCAAAGAGCAACCTTTTGAAAGTTTCAACTACAGTTAAAAGGGGCAATGAACCAAATGATGAAATTTCTACAACACCTGAGCACTAGATGACAAAATAGGGAAAAGAAAAAAGATGTATTTTAAATTGTTGGATAATAGGGGGTAGGTGAAGCCCTAATGTAAACAAATCTGAGCCACTCATTTTGAATCAATCATATCCATTCATTTGGGCTTTGGAAAACTATAAATAGGGGCTTGCCCCTTATTTTTAAAGGGTTGGAGAGCTAGTGTAAAAAGCATTTGCAGCAATAGAAGACAACATTGCATGATTTTATGAATGTTCTCTTTGATTTTGGTCATCTTCCATGCATGGTTCTCCTTCCCTTTTTAGTTTAGTTGTTAGTTGCTTGAATGGAAGTGGTGATGGTGATTGATTTTTTAGTATTTGATGAATTTCTAGCTCATTCTTTTTGTGGTTCATTGATGATGAGTCATTTTGCAAAGCTAGTATGATATCTTTACTTCATTGCTGCAGCTTAGTTTAATTAGATGTGCATGATGTGTGTGCACGTGTAATATGAAAATATGTAGTCCTTAGAAGATTGCACTAGTTTTGTGCAACTCTAGGTTCCTCTTGACCAAGTAAAACCCAGTTTAGGGAGTTTCTCTACTATAGTAGCCTCCATGATCATTGTTCATTCACATTTTTGAGATCTAGGAACTTCCTCTCTTCCCTGCGCTTTTTCCTTTTTTTTAATAAGTAACCTTAGGCAAGGTTCATTGCACACTGTAAAGTTAAATCCAATGATGAAATGGAGTTCAAGACTATTATTTGAACCTACAACAAACACACAACAACTCTTCCATCCTAAGAACTCCATTTGCAAATCCAACTTCCCACGGTTTGTAACTCATCCATAAGTCTACCTTGTGATTCCAGGAAATCGCATGAAACAACAGAGATATTCCAAGCACTGTCAAGACCTGACATTAGAGACCTTGGGATAGTGTTCTGCAATCTGATTGTGGAATATTGTCTTTCAAGAGAGGTAGTGCACCTATGCATTGCTTGTGTTGAGAAGTGCATAAAAAACACATCAACAGAATTGGCGCTAGAGGGAGGGCATGGCATGTTGAGGCTACAAAGCTGAAAGTTGGAAGTTGAAAAGAGAACTTTCAAAGAAGAAATATAAGATAGAGAGATCTCTTTGAATGCTAAAATATAAAGTGAAAAAATTTTGAAGGAAAAAGAAGCTGAGTCGAAATGAAGCAACATTTACAAATTGACATCACTTAGCTACATGCATATTTAAATAGAAGACTGAGGAAACCGTTGTGGAAATTCACTTTGGCGAACAAGTGCAGGATCCATTGCACTAGTAGACACAATGAATTGTGGTGTCTAAAATTCTTGGATAGATTTGAAAGAGTCTTGCAAGGAGAAATTCCCTTTTGGGAAATCTATCAGGCTTTAGTCCTTGTAGACTTGGAGGAAGGTTGACAACCATGGCAGCCAAAGCATTCAAGAAGCTGATCTAGGAATGTTTGGGCAGCAAAGACGAACCAAAATTGGAGGAAATATTGATGTCTAGTTGCTGCAAATTTCATAATGCACCCCACTCCGAATTGACTTGCTTATCATGCATGCACATAATCACTCAAGTCAAGGGCTGCTTGAACATGTTGGAGAAGCCAAATTTCAATGAGGATGAGTCACCCCATGAGGCCAAAGAGCTTTCAACATCCAGAGGACAACACATCGAAGAGGAACCAAGGGATTCAACACAAACTAGTGTTGGGACAACGAATGTTGAAGCTAAAAATGAAAAGGAAGAAGTTGATTCCTGTAGGAAAGTTGAGAGCTATGATGAAAATATAGTAGAAAGGGAGTTGGAAAGGATTTCCGCTACCAGCAAAGAGCAGTCTCCCAGTCTAGAGGAAGAGCTATTGGCAGTTGATGATGAATAAATGAACTTTGTAGTAACATGCTAGGACAACCAACACAGACGCTGAAAATCAGCAAGAGGAAGGGGATGATAGCCTTGCAAAGAAAGAAAATGATGATGAAGGGATAAGTGAAATAAGATTAAGAGACCTCTCCTTCATAAGAGATAGCGATCGAGGATCTAAAAATGCAGATTTGGAGGAGTGGGGACAACCACTCGCCATGACTGTCTACCATCAAGCTTCTTTTTCAAGTGATGATGAGGACCCAATAGCGGAAAGATATGACCAACTCATCTCTAGATTAGCAAAGGATTGGTGAGAATTGAAATACCAAGTGCATTTGGAGGTGCTACTACTACTGAATTGGTGCAGACTTCATGATTCATCGCACTCGGAGTTCACATGTGGATTGTGCCAAGAAGCCATCAAGCAAGTCAACTAACAAGCAAGGCAACCAAGCATACTTCTTGCAATTGCTTCAAGGATGGAACGTGAGGATCAAGAGCCCAAGCCAAGTGACAACCTAGCTGAAGACAGTCCTCAAGAAGGCATTAGGACAACATTTAAGGAAGAAGGACAACAAAGAAGTCCTGATCTTCTAAGCAATGGAGTGGAGCATATGGGAATGCTGTCCAACAGTTATCCAAGGTCCTTTTCCCCTTTAGATTATTTGTACATGATGGATGATAGGATTTGTAGAATACTTTCAGGGGATCACTCAACATACATTGATCCCCTTGACCGACTAGTGTCTCTTCCTATTTTCCTCCCACTTGGAACCATGCCACAAAGTTATATCAGCACAACAGAGGAGTACATCCCAGATATTGGAAGTGATGAAGACATACCACCTAAACCTCCCATTGATGAAAAACTAGAGCCCCTAGAGTGGGAGGGGGATTCCTTCTCCATTTATAGTGGTAGTGACCAAGGTAAAGTGATCGAACATCCTAATGAGACACATGCAATACAAAATGAAGAAGATAAAGGTGGGGGTGTTCCAACGGCTGCCCACAGAGATGAAGCACCTGATTGACTACAAGATGCAACTTGGAACCCTTCCACCATGGTCATTGTTGTTTCCCATTCTCATTTAGGGAGCTGCAATAGGATAGATTTGTTTGTGTCATTGTCCCATGACATTGAACACCACATAAATAGGGGGAACACTTTGGAAAGGAAGTGGGACAACGTGCTACCTTTTGAGGACAACAATCAAGTGGACACCAGGTTTGCAAAAGATCAACAAGATGAAGGCTATCTTCTCAAAGAATAGTTGATAGGGATTTCTGATCCCACACAAGACTTGGAAGATGTACTTGTTGCCCCATTCTCCTTGCCTTATGTAGGCTTGATGGATGAAATGTTGCACCACTTGATGCTTCCATCCAAAGTGGGCAATGCACCTATCGATGATGTTGTTCTCGCTCTTGGCTATCTAATGCTGCAACATCCGTGTGACAAGATCCAAGTTCTATCGTTCCTTTCTCCTATTAATTGTCATAGTTGCACTTATCATTTTGATTATGGGAGTGAGGGAAGGAAAACATGTTTATGGATTAACCATGGGTTTAACGAGCCTCCTCAATTGCTGATTTTCCCTGACCGTGTGACTAAACTTGAGTGTTGCAACGTTGAATCTCTTTTTTTAGAATATAAAAATAAATTTGCATGGTTAAGAATGATAACGATCACCTGTTTGCTTGTGCATGAATTGCAAAATCCAATGAATGTTAATGTCAGCTTTCCCTGCCTGAACATAGTGCTTTGTAGATATCTCTTTGTACATAGCTCTTTTTTGAGTAGTGTAGGTTTCTTGTAAATAGTACGCTTTCCTATTTTCCTTAGGTTAGTTGGTGTGTTATAGGTTGTTTTCTTTAGATTAGTTTTCTTGTTATTTTCTTTCACTTTTCTCCTTTGGTTAGTGTAGGTGTTCTCTTTCACTTTGCTTTTGTTATGTTGTTGCTTTGCTACTGCTTTGCTCGAGGTCCCTCTGCTTTTGGCTGGGCACATCTGTACTGACAAAAACCATACTTATCTTTTGGGGTTGTACTATGTATTTCTTCGTCAAACTCTAATCAAGTTTTTAGAGTGGATGGTGAAGGTCTTCTGTTAGTGTTGAGTGATCTGGGTATTTGATTCGAAGAGGATAAATCATTGGTTGGTCTAATTCTGATGTATTCTAGAATCTTATATCTCTCACATCTTAAGAATATGATAGTTTTTGTTGGTCCTTTGTGAATTCTAGTTAAGTGAAAAATCTAAAATTCTTCTTTAGTGCCACTATGATTCTCATCCCTGAGTGCGAGCTTCAATGCTTGCAGGTTGAAATAAAAGGAGTTGGAAATTGAAAATTAAAGAAAAGAAACAAAAGAAAGAAAAATATTGAAAATCAAAAGAAAAGAAATTTAGATTTTTAGTGGTATCCGAGCAACTCTATCGGGGCTATGGACACCTGGCTAGCAGTAGAGCAATGTTCGGGAGAATCACATCAACAACCTTGTCGGGGTTATGGATGCCTAACTAGTAGCGAGGCCATGTCCCAGATGCTTTTGGAGTTAGAATAAACTATGTAGCTTAACTTGAAGGAGCTTGGGTTCCTATAGCAACTGAAGGTAGGGATTAATGCAATTGCACACAATTGGATTTTCATAATACTGAAGGTTGGGTTGGCTAGTTGTTTTGATCCTTTGGTTGAGCGTTTGGTTTGTTTTCCCTAGCATGAAGGTCAAAACTAGAGATTCTAAGTTTGTGATTCCAATTTTTCATCAAAATGCTCTAGAGAATTTCCCTAGTGAGTTGCCATTTGTTGTGCATGTTTTGCAGACACGCCCCATTACGAATGGGGACCCTCTTCCTGTTGCCTTGTCAGGTCGATTTGTGTCATTGCCTCATTTTGCATGCCCCAATTTTGGCTTCTAAAATGTTTAGTGAGCCTCATAGTATCATTTCAAGTTGACCATGTTTCACCCCACAAAATTTTTTAAGTCCTTCGTTTCCTCCACGTCCACCCTATTGGATTTCCTTACCCGGATTTCCTTGCTCACTTGATTCTCTTTTTCCTTCATTTTGACTTTGGAGAAAAGTTTTCTATGGATTTGGGATGTTTTTTTAGTGCCTAACTAAACTACCAAGGTTTTGTTAAGTTTTAGGAAGTTGCAAAAAATTTCATTCTGGGACCCGGCTCCTCCGTGGCCATTTCCAGGACTCCCTCCCTTCTTGGTCGTTTTGATCTTCCATCAGCCCTCGGCGTTCCACCTTTTGGGGCCCGCCCCTTTTGTGGCTATTTCTTGGACTTTGTCCCTTTTTGGCCATTTTGACCTTCCGTAGGCCCCTGACGTTCTGCCTTCTGGGACCTGGCCCCTCCGTGGCCGTTTTCAGGACTTCGTCCCTCCTTGGCTGCTTTGACCTTTTGTCAACCCTTGATGTTCTACCTTCTGGGACCTGGCCCCTCCTTGGCCATTTTGACCTTCCATTGGCCCTCGATGTTCCACCTTCTAGAACCTGGCCCTTCTGTGGCCATTTCTAGGACTCCATCCCTCCTTGGCTATTTTGACCTTCCATCGGCCCTCGACATTCCGCCTTCCGGGACCCAGCCCCTCGATGGCTATTTATAGGACTCCATCCCTCCTTGGCTATTTTTACCTTCCTTCGGCCCTCGACATTTCATCTTCTAGGACCCGGTCCCTCCTTGACCATTTTGACCTTCTATAGGCCCTTAGCATTCTGCCTTCTGGAACTTGGCCCCTCCGTGGCCATTTCTGGGACTCCGTCCCTCCATCACCGTTTGAGACTTTCCTTTTGGGCCACCGGATGCTCATTGTCATTTCAAAGGGTAGTGACCCTCTGAGTTTCTGCTTCCGAGCTTCCACTTTTCCAAATGAGTCAAATCTTGAGGAAGTATGTCTTGGCACTTTTTCTTCCCCTTTTCCCATGAGATATAATTGAAAATCTTGGTTTTGCTAAGTTTTGTGAGGTCCGGGAACTTCCCTTCTGGTTTGTTATCCCTCGTTCACTATCCGCCTTCCTTCCTCCTTCCATCCATCGCCCAACATCCGTCTGTGCTTCTGGGCTTGGCCTTGGGGAATGTTGTCCCCTATTTGCTCTCCACCTTGCTTCTGCTTTTTGTCCGTCAGTCCCCCTTGGGACTGCATTAAGGTTTATGGTCCAAATGAGCTTCAATGATGAATATTATGATCTTTTGATGATGCATGGATGGATCTAACAATTTTTTTACAAGGTTTGACTAACGTTTGTCTTGATTTGTGTATGAAAGAACTTATGACACTTCATGTATGTAGGATTCAAAAATCCTACTACGAGTCCGTCGAGGAGACCCATTGAGAAAGCTAAACAAAGAAAAGCACATAGCTCTTGTTAGCATTCATTTTATATCCACCTTTCCTCATAACACCCATCAATAGAGCTAGCATTAGAAGCAAGCCTATGTCAAAGGAGTTAGTGACAAAAATGCAAGGGGGTGGTCTTGAAGAAAGCATAAGGGAGTTGTCCACCCGAATCAGGGGCAACTAATCCATTGATGCCAATCATTGATAGGCCCATTTCATCTAATGGACTTGATGTTGCAAACGCATCGAGCAATGAGCAACCTTTTGATAGTTTCAGCTACAGTGAAAAATGGCAATCAGCTAAATGACAAAATTGCTACAACACCTATGCACTAGATGACAAAATAGGTTAAAGACAAAAGATGTATTTTAAATTGCTGGATAATAGGGGTTAGGTGAAGCCCCAATGTAAAAAATTCAGAGCCACTCATTTTGAATCAATCATAGCCATTCATTTGGGCTTTGGAAAAATATAAATAGGGGCTTACCCCTCATTTGTAAAGGGTTGGAGAGCTGGTGTAAAAAGAATTTGCAGCAATAGAAGATAGCATTGCATGATTTTATAGATGCTCACTTTGATTTTTCTCATCTTGCATGCATGGTTCTACTTCCCTTTTTAGTTTAGTTGTTATTTGGTTGAATGGAAGTGGTGATGGTGTATTTGATGAATTTCCAGCTCATTCTTCTTGTGGCTCATTGATGATGAGTCACTTTGTAAAGCTAGTCTAAGCTCTTTACTTCATTGTTGCAACTTAGTTGAATTACATGTGCATGATGTGTGTGTGTAATATGAAAATATGTAGTCCTTAGAAGATTGCATTGGTTTTGTGCAACTATAGGTTCCTCTTGGCCAAGAAAAACCTAGTTTATGGAGTTTTTCTACTGCACCAACCTCCATGATCAATGTTCATTCATAGTTTTGAGATCCATGAACTTTATCTCTTCCCTACCCTTTTTCCCTTTTTTTAATAAGGAACCTTAGGGAAGGTTCATCGCACACAATAAAGTTAAATCCAATGATGAAATGGAGTTCAAGACTGCTATTTGAACCTACATCAAATGCACAACAAATCTCCCATCCTAAGAACTCCATTTGTAGATCCAACTTCCCACGCTTTATAACGCATCCGTAAGTCCACCTTGTGATTCCAGTAAATCACATGAAACAACTGAGATATTCCAAGCACTGTCAAGACCTAAAATTAGAGACCTTGGGATAGTGTTTTGCAATCTAATTGTGGAATATTGTCTTTCAAGAGAGGTAATGCACCTACGCACTGCCTATGTTGAGAAGTGCATAAAAAACACTTCAACACAGAGTAGTTCATAAGTCAAGTGTTCTGGGTATCAGATACTATGAACCAAGAATGTTAGAAAGGAAAAAGGTAATGCAAATGTTAATTGATGTGTTCTGGTCTGATAGCCGAGGTCCAATGAAGATGGATGTTCCGGTAAAACTGAAGTCTAGGAAAATCATGAGTGAAGTTGAATACCAGGTTTCGATTACTGGGTAACAGTGCAAAGCAAAGTTTAAAATTTTAAGGTTATCTAAGAAGTTTGATAGTCTGGTAACCTAGTATAAAGAATAATTGCACAAGAATATGTGATTCTCTTTAAAGCATGCTATTTATGATGGATTTATATGATAATGAATTAATGATGGTTTTATTTACATGAGATGTTTTATATAATTTTTTTTTAAAAGGGATTTAATAGGTGGAATTTGTGATTACAGGAGAAGCAGATTGTGATAAAGAGTATGGGTATGAATGGTTAGGAAAAGTAGAGTTGCAGGAAAATACGATGGTGTTACCATGTTCAAAAATACATTTTAGAAGCTCATGTGGGAATAGAGTTCGTTGCAATGGGACACCAGATACCGAGAAACCGAGACTTTGGATTTTAAGCATGCAGTGAGGAAGTGTATTCATCCTAGGGGTTATTCATTCCTGGAATGTTCAAATCGAAGGTTGAACCCAAATGTAGGAACATAAATTCCACCTGATCATTCTAAATGTACGGGAATAATTTCCTAAATTTTATTTGGCAGATTTTTTTTGTTCCAAGAAGGAACCCTGATAATAAGAAGATGAAAAACCCAAAGTACTTCAATGTGCAGATGAAGGTTGAACTTCATTGACTTCATTTGTGATTCTCTTAGCAATCACCATATTCCACATGCCTTGATGTGATTCATCCCTTGGATTTCCTCTCATGTATTTTTCTTATCCTACCTATGTCTTACTTCTATAAAAGGCTAGGGGATACCTTTCTTTAAGTTAAGTTTATAATTTGTGGATGTCGAAAGAGCCAAAAATTCTCTAAGTTTTGTTCTTTTTTCCTATTTTTTGAATCATTCTAAACTAAAAACTTGTATGCACATAGAAATTAATCAATATTGAATCCAATTTGATAGCTACCAATCTCATTTATCTTTTGTAGCTAGTTTTGTTAGTTCAATCGGACAAGGCTGTATGCTGTGTCATTTAAGGGTGCATGCAGAACCTACTCGATGTCGAAACTAAAACCCTTCTCTTTAAAAGCTTGCACCATTTTATGCCTAACTGTGAAGCATTCTGGTGAAGTATAAAGTGGTTTGATTTGATTTGATTAAATCTTTGG
The DNA here is from genome assembly GCA_007258455.2 of Sequoia sempervirens. NCBI lineage: Eukaryota > Viridiplantae > Streptophyta > Pinopsida > Cupressales > Cupressaceae > Sequoia > Sequoia sempervirens. The sequence continues at coordinate 436,281,634 of VDFB02281492.1, read as the reverse complement.
GCATGCATGGAGAATAACTGGGAGAAATTTTAATTTTCAATATTTTTTATGCTTTGTTTTAGATTAGATGTTTAAATTTCTAAAAATGTTCCAAAAAATAGATGAATAAATGGAATTTATTAAAAATATTTCATTTTATATGAGATTGTTGAATGTTTAAAGCTAAATCTACTTAAGTGATAGAAAATTGTTTGATGTTCATGAAATATTATTGCAAGTCTTTTGATTTCATGAGATTATTTTATGATTGAACTAGAAATATTGTATCTAATGCTTATGATTCTTAATGAAACTGGAATGGACAATGGATCCCCTTGAGATTAACAACAGTATCACATCATACCCTGAAGTGAACCTAGTATGGTCAAGACCTGACTATTGAAGACCTAGGATTGAGCTAAGTAAACCCTTCCCTATAACAAGGACACCCCAAGGTTACCTGGCTAAGTCTTTCAAGAAGATAGGATCTTTGTGGTTTGCTTGTGAGGAATTTATTTACATTGTTTCTACAAGTAACATCATCGTCAACAAGAACTAACACTAGAAGGAGGGTGATCCTTTGCTTTCCTTTATTATCTTTGGTTTCATGTTTTCTTTAAGGATTTGTATTGGTTTTGAGTTTAAAATGTAGCTTGTTAGTCAGAATCCTGATGCGAGCTGGTGTTTTGAAAGTGGAAGTTGAAAGAGTCTAGAAAATTCTTAACCATAAGTTACATCCTTGGAGTTTATTCACCTTTGGTAGAGTCACCGAGTGTAGAATTCATTAAACAATCGATCATGGTAAAATTGATTGCAATTTTTTTTTAACTAGGGTAAATTTGGCTATGAATAAAGTAATTTTGTTAATGGAAAAAGTTTTAACTGCTAGAAGAAAAATATTGTTAATGAGAAATATGCTAAATTATGAAAGAAATTATAAACCTAGAGGAATTGAAAATGTTAAAAAATTAACTAATATATCTAAATAGTTTGATAACTGTAATCGTTATGAAGAAAATATTAAGGTTTTGTAGGAAAACGGGCGAGAATACCGAGACTCAAGGATATGGCATCAAGATCAAGGAAACGACATCAATGGGTCATCATTCTCTTCATATGTGGACAACTCTAGTGATGATAAGAAGCGGGAAAATCGAGCAGGAGACGCATGTTTTTTGTTCCAAAATGCAAATTCACAAGTTAAAAAAGGAGAGTTTCCTAATTTTATGCAAGATAAAGAGTATCAAGCTTTTATTTTTTCTCTTTCTAATAACAATATAAATTGTGATATCTCTTGGTCTAATAAATTTTGCAGTGAAGATAGGGCCAAGATGCAAAAATATTTGGAGAAGAAAAGTGAGAAATGGATAGAATCGTTCATGGAAATGAACAAACTAAAGAGTAAAAACATGGACCAGGGTTGAAAGAAGGTAGAGTATCGACAAATTGGAGGACATGTGTGAAATCAACCTCTAATGAGGTCATTTTCATACATATAAGCCAAGATATTGGTAAGTACACCTTTGAATTTGTGTTTATTAAACATAGAAAATTTGAAGAAATTCATTGTGACAGTAGAACATTTGAAATTTATTCCAGTGAATTTAAAGATAAACCTATTGTAATTTGTACTAAAACAACAATGGAAATAGTCATTGAACTTAGAATAAATTGTTTTTTTAGGGTTAGTCATTTGTTAGATTAGAGTTTTGGTTAGTTAGGGTTACTTTTGTAGGGTTTTTTTAATTTTTTGTTTGGCCCTTTGCATTAGCAAATTATGTTTAACTTATCATACCCATGAGAGTTAATTCAAACATTTTTAATATTGTGCTATGAAATGTAAAATGATAAAACCACACATAGTAAATACACACTTTCAAATGTATGACAAAGTTATATATATATGTGTGTGTATATCACATATATACATGGAAGTATCAAACTTGTTGCTATAAAAGATCAAAAAAGAAAAAAAGAGGGAGCTGAGTTATAGATAGGAGTAGCTTGGGATGCCTCATCCATTAGAGCTAAGTATCCTGCATAGGAAATTTCCCTATGCACTTCAAATTCAGGAGTATGGAGATCAGTAAAGAACAATTGAAGAGGAACTACTTCCCCATGTTCTAGGAACTTAGAAATATCATCCATGAAAGGGATTCTGATGGTTAGGTGAGCAATAGACGGAATAGTATCTAGATTCTCCAAATATTTAGGCTACACTATCTAATGCATAGCTAAGCAAACATCTTCAACAAAAATCCCAATGTCCAAGAGCGATGCTACAAAGCAAGAAGCCAAGTTGGAATAACACCAGTAGTAAGCTCAAGATTCCACATATTTTTCCCCAAGGACTAAGAAGAAATTTGGCACAACAAAGCTGGTAGTCCAAATGAAGAAAACCTTTTCAAGCCTTTGAGCTGTGATGCGACTTAAGAAAAAATTTTGGCGGTGAGAGAAGGTCAGAAAAATTGGAGTATCCATGACCTAGAAGCAAGCAAGCACTAACAAAATATAAAATGAAAAATATAAAAGAAGGAAAAGCAAAAGTGTGAAGAATTAGAGAAATGATGTGGAATTTATAGAAAACCGTGAGGAAGTTGTGATACATAGTTGCCTAGACTGAAATCTTGGAAATCATAAGGTAGCAACCAGATGAGTTTCTCTGGAGTGAAATGTTAAATAAAATTAAGTTTTACACACAATTGGTGATAATTGGCTTCAAATTTGACCAATACGAAGATTTGAATCAAGCAAGTTAAATATTTTGAAATTAATGGTGGTCATTTCATTGTGTCTTATTAAGATATGTTAATTATCAAGGTGTCCACATGTGCAAAGTAGAAAGGAAAATGAAGCCGGTAAAGTAGAAAATGTCATTGCCTTGAAAATTTGAAAGAAACGATACATGCATTTTTCAGGTGTGTGAATTTAATGCAGAAATGGTACGATCATGTTTAAGTGTCATCATGACATTTTTTATCTATTAATGTGGTGCAATGCAGTCAAATTAGAATTGCTACCCGACTATTTAGTAGTTGCAATAAAATTTAATCGGAAGGGTGGTAACTAATGGTTCTAAATTTAGATTTAAATTTGGTGATTAAGTTGTTTGCTACTAAATTTTAATTTATGCATATTTTCTAACATATGGAAAGATGTAGTTAACTAGAATTTGGCATAAAAGTGGTAAAGTTTAGCAAGGAATATACACCAATGTTTAGGGAATCATTAAATGAGTTTTTGGGAAGTAGTGAAACGATGAAGGGATTTGCATTGAATGAAAAATCAAAAGGTAACCTTTACTACCATTGTAACTCCCAACCTAATAGCGGGCTTCATTGCTTGCAAGTTGAAATGAGCTATCAATGAAATATCCAAAGATATATATATATATATATATATATATATATAAAAGAAAAAATCAACTCTTTAGGCTATCCAAATATCTCTAGTAGGGCTATGGACACCTGGATGGTAGTAGAGCTATGTTTGAGGGAATTACAGAGATAACCTTGTTGAGGCTATGGATGCTTGACTCACAACAAGGCTCTATCCCTGGTTGGCTTTGGAGGATTACCATATTATGTAGTTCAATGCAATGAACTAATTTTTTTCACTGAGTTCTAAAAACTGGAATTAATCAGAGCACACACTGATGTTTCTGAAAGAATTTTACTATTTTTATGTCAAAATATAGGTAAAGGTAAAGAGTTACTGTTTTAAAATATGCATAAATTATAATTTATGACTAGTGATTTAATCTCAAGTTTTGATTTAAAATTGGTTTTATTGGTTAAGTTGTTGTGTAGTCTCACAACACACCCCAAGATTGTAAGACTTGGGGACCCCAAGTGAAAACTAATGCTTATGACAGGTACTGGCTAGTTGAAAAGATCACTAGAAGTGAAGAGGAAAGAGAAATACTTTTAAAAATAGTACTTCGTAAGTCAAGTGTTCTGGGTACCGGATACCAAGAACTGGGAATGTTAGAAAGGAAAAAGGTAATGCAAATGTTAATCAAAGTGTTCTAGTCTGATAGTTGAGGTCTGGTGAAGATGGATGTTCTGGTAAAATCAAAGTCTAAGAAAATCATGGGTGAAGCTGAATACTGGGTTTTGAGTATTAGGTAGCAACTTATAAAGAAAAGTTTAAAATTTTAAGGTTATCTAAGATGTCTAATAGTTCAGTAACTTGATATAAAGAATAATTGCACACAAATTTGTGATTATCTTGAAAGCATGTTATTTATGATGGATTTATATGATAATGAATTAATGATGGTTTTATTTACATGAGATTTTTTATATAAATGTTTTTTTTAAAGGGATTTAATAGGTGGAATTTGTGATTGCAGGAGAAGCAGATTGCAATGCAAATTTTGGGTATGGATAGTTAGGAAAACCAAAGTTGCAAGAAGATCCAATGGTGTTACCAGGTTCAACAATACAATTTAGAAGCTCATGTAGGAATAGAGTTCGTTGCAAAGGGACACCAAATACTGGGAAACTAAGACTCTAGATTTTAAGCATGCAATGAGGAAGTGTATTAATCCCGGGGGTTATCCATTTCTGGAATGTTCAAACCAAGGATTGAACCTAAATGTAGGAACAAAAATTACACCTAATCATTCTGAATGTATGGGAATTTCCTAAATTTTATTTGGAAAAATTATTTGGTTCCAAGAAGGAACCCTAATAATAAGAAGATGAAAAACCTAAAGGACTTCAACGTGCAGATGAAGGTTGACCTTAATTGACTACGTTTGTGATTCTCTTACTAGTAACCATATTCCATGTGCCTTGATGTGATTCATCCCTTGTATTTCCTCTCACGTATTTGTCTTATCCTACCTATGTATTACTTCTATAAAGGCCAGGGGATACCTTTTTTTTAAGTTCACAATTTGTGGATGTCGTAAGAGCCAAAAATTCTCTAAGTTTTGTTATTTTTTTTTATTTTCTAAATCATTCCATACTAAAAAATTGTATGCACATAGAACTTAATCAATATTAAAGCTAATTTGATAGCTACCAATCTCATCTATCTTTTGTAGCTAGTTTTGTTAGTTCATCTGAACAAGACTGTATGTTGCACTATTTAAGGGTGCATACATAACCTACTTGGTTGTCCAAACTAAAACCCCTCTCTTAAAAATCTTGTACCATTTTATGGTTAGTTGTGAACCAATCTGGTGAAGTATAAAGTAGTTTTCTTTGATTTGATTAAATCTTGGGGCATGCGTGGACAATAATTGGGAGAAAATTTCATTTTTAGTATTTTTTATGCTTTGTTTTGGATTAGATGTTTAAATTTCTAAAAATGTTCCAAAAAATAGTTGAATGAATGGAATTTATTGAAAATATTTCATTTTATTCGAGATTTTTGAATGATTAAAGCTAAATCTACTTAAGTGATAGCAAATTATTTGATGTTCATGAAATATTATTGCAAATCTTTTGATTTCATGAGATTATTTTATGATTGAACTAGAAATCTTGTATCTTATTCTTATGATTCTTAATGAAATTAGAATGGACAATGAATCCCCTTGAGATTAATAACATTATCACATCATACCATGAAGTGAACCTAGTATGGTCAAGGCCTAACTACCGAAGACTTGGGATTGAGGTAAGTAAACCTTTCCCTATAACAAAGACACCCTAGGGTTACCTGGCTAAGTATTTCAAGAGGATAGGCTCTTTGAGGTTTGCGTGTGAGGAATTTACCTACATTGTTGCTGTGAGTAACATCGTCATCAACATTATCCTTGAATTAAATAATTGGAAATTGGGTGTGCTTTATGTCCTAAACCATACAAAAGCATCCTAATCCCATTTTCTGTTGTTTCACTTTCCATAATTGAAACACTTGAAGGGTAATTTACCTCTATATTTTCCAGTTCCCTTTTTCAATAGTCTTACAAAATTTTCTTCCACTTCATCAAGAACATCTAGATTAGATTCATCATTCCTCTCTTTCTTGTTGACTTTAAAATAAATTTATTTCCTTGAAGTATCTTGGTCAAATTCTCTTAATTCAAAGGTAGTTAGTGCACCAAAAAATTGATCTCTAGAATATTGATCCAAAGTTTGAGCTTCCTCAATAGAAAAAAATTTAGAACTATAAGATTTAGGAAGGGTTCTCAATACCCTTTTCACAATTTCACCTTCCCCCAGTTTTCCACTAAGACCATTGATGGCATTGACAATTTCATCCACCCTTAGCATGTAGCTTGCAATGTCTTAATCTTCTAACATCCTAAGGGTTTCAAATTTGTCTTTGAAATTCTACATATTTGCTTTCTTGACCTTGGCATATCCTTCATAAATTCTTTTCAACCTCTCCTAGACCTCTTTAGCATTTTTGTAGCTTATCACCTTCAGAAGTTCTAAATCAGAGAGCCCACTCAAAATAGCATTCCTTACTTTTCTATTATTCTCATAATGCTTGATATCATATTCAATTGTAAAAGGAGTAGTAGGAATACTTATATTGATATTCAACTGACTTCCATACACAAAACTCTAATGAGACAAGAGAGGCTTCCATCCTTGCTTTCTTGAAAGCATAATTTGTTCCATTGAACATAGGGAATTTGACACCATTCTTGTGTGCCATCCAGGTCTACCTCAAGTGGTTAAGATTCTTCCAAGGAACTTATGATTTTATACCAGTTGTTAGAAACATAGGACAATTGAGAGGGGGGTGAATTAGTTGTTCATTAGAACCTTCAAACCCTTATTAAATATCAACATGAATGTAAAAATGAAACATCAACATATAAATAACCATAAACAATAGAACATAATATTTTACATGGAAAACCCTAATCAGGGAGAAACCACGGTGGGATAAACTCACATATATATCAATATAAATATCAATTACAAAAAGGATCACTATCAAAAGGGATCATTTCCCAAAGGACTCATAGTCCAAAATAAAGAAAGGCTCACCATCAAGGGCTCACTATTGAGAAGTTGTTGAGATGTTTTAGCATTGTTGTTATTGATGTCAAAACCCAAGATCTGGAAGGTTGTGCTCCAGATGATATACATAAATGATCTATCCTATCAAGTGCTATGATGTTGCATAATATGGATTTTATCCTTGATCTGGATATGGCAGTACTTATTTTTTTGACATCTCTGGAAGATAGTTAATGTAGAATAATGAAGATTAATCTTTTTCTATCAGTTGTTATGCTAAAAGCTTATTCTGGGTATCCTTGTTATTCGGACATCCATGTAACCTATTACAAGTTTTGGTATGTCTAATGATATTTCTCCAGTTGGTACAAAAATTGATGATAATCAAGATTTAGTCTTGGTTGTGGCATTCTCATCAGCTTTAGAATATATCTCATGTTATTCAAAGTTTGCTATCTTTTGGTAATTATGCTATCTTATGTATGACCTATTTTTGGGTCATGTGGTAAGAATATTTTTACGTGCGACCTATCCTTTGGGTATAGTGCTAGCATGTTGAGCCTTATTGAATATTTCAAGATCGTTCTTCAATTTGACTTAGGAGTTTTTGGAAGCATGAAATGGAGTTGTGTTTGGCCAACTTATTTTGTTCTACATGCATATATATATATAGAACATCCTTTTGGTTCAAGAAAAGATTATATAATGAAGTGTGGTATGAGCGAACATTGATAAGGGTGCGAAGAAGTGTGCGGAAAGAAACATAGAAGGAAGTGAAGGAAAGTGTTAAGAAGAAGTAATCTATATTATTGAGGAAGGTGTGCAGAAGATTCTTGATCGAATCTGCTGCAGACAATTATTGTGCTCTTAACTGTAATTGACTTCATGCATATGCAGATGTAACTTCATCAGCTCACTTTTGTCAGTGAGACTATTTTGTAATCAGATATTTGTGTATTTGGGTAGTGAGCCCACTGACAATGAGCCTTACCTACAATGAGCATTTTTATTAGTGATCCCTTGTAAAAATCACCTTAACCAATGTCACCTTAACTAGTGCTTTATAATTGAGAATTATCATTCTTCGTGGTTTTTCCCTTCTTGGGTTTCCACATAAATTATGGTGTTCTTGGTACATGGTGTTGTTTTTGTTTTCATGTTCATATCTACTTGAATATTATCTGATTGATATAAGCTTTCTTTGAATTAATTAAAGTAAATATATTTTTTTTATGATAACTGATTCACCCCCCTCTCAGTTATCGGGACTGTTCAACAATTGGTATCAGAGCCTGGTCCCTTGTAGACAGAGCTTAACCACTTGAGGGAGATCTTTGAAGCTTGAAGAAGATGGTAGGAGATTATTACTTTGAGGAAGAATTGAAGTTAATGTTAGATGATATGGAAAGCACATAATCTAAAAATGAAGAATTGAAAGAAAATCTCAAGGATGAAAATGCTTGCATCTCAAAGCTAAGGGATCAAATCCAAAAATTAAAAGCAAGACATAGAGAGGTCAGCTAGGAATTAAAGGAGTTAAAGGAAAGTGTTTCGGATCTAAAGCTACAGTTGGATGAATGCAAGAAGATTGAAGAAGGTCTTAAAGATACTATTAGACAGAAAATAGAAGAATGGAAGAAGAATGAATAAAATCTAGAGGATGCCATCAAATAGAAATCAAAACAAAATGAGAAGTTAGATCAAGAGTTAAGAAGGTTGGAATCAAAAGAAAGAGTATGTGAAAGTAGAATAATTTTGGATCAACTCTTGTCACTACAAAAATGTCACAAGGATAAGGGAGGACTTGGATTCGTAGGTGAAAGCTCAAATTAGAACATTGAGGATGAAAACAAAGTAGTTGAAGCTGAAGCAAGATTAGTTGTAACAAGCAAGGTCTAGAACTCTAGAACACCTACAAGAAGACCTTTGGTTAGGAAAAAAAAGGCTCAAAGGTACTTATCATTTAATGGATATTGTTTTCTATACAAAATTTTTGGGCATAAGGCTATAGAGTATATAAGCAAGAAGGAACCGAGTATTCAATGCTTTAACCGTCACAAGTTTGGTCACAAAGCAAGTCAATGCAGAAGTGAATTATCTAATCTAGCTAGGAGTGGAATGAATAATCTCTCTCAAGGTTATTTCTATGTATGTCATGGTTGTGGTCACAAAGCTAATTAGTGCATATCTAGGATTCACTCAGTTAAGTCAGGAAAAAGATGTTACAAGTGCAATCAAACCAGACATTATGCTAACACATGCAAATATGTTGCTCTAGAAAATCCTGAAAACAAAAAGAAGGTTGTAGAATCAGATGAATCTAAGAAGAAGGCAGTCATGGTTTGGAAGAAAAAGAAAATGAGTGTAGAGAGCTCTTCTATGGTACCAAATCCCAGTACATTCCCTACTAGAATTTGATCCAACTACCTTGGCTTAGGGGGATATTTTCAATGCATATTTTGATAGTTCCCCCTCTCCAAAGTAATATTGATGTGTTTTTCAACATGACTAAGTTTGATCCAGTTGGTGATGTATTATGAAGATTAATCCAACTGATTGAAAGGTGAAGTACAATTGCTGGCATCATCAATGCATGTCTTTGGTGGAAAAATCATCACGAGAAATTAAGGATAAAAGGTGGAGCTTCAAATAATTTCTTACAGTTTGCAAAGAAGGAGAGGATTTTTTGCTGAGCGATTTACAAGGTTTGAAGAAGTTAAGAGTGGTGATGGGATTTGTGTTGGTTAACTGTGAATCTAGTGGTGGTGTTTCGGTGAAACTAAAGGGAGTTGAGTTGGAAAAATTTGATCATCAGAAGATGAAGGAAGTGGAACTAGGGTTGAAGACTGATGAATTGCAGAATGCAAGTGCTTTGGGTATGAATCTATGGGGAAAATTTCCTTGGTTTTCCAACAAAGAATCTATTTTGTTCTTATTGAATTGATTCAAGGATGATAGCATTGTTTTGGACAAACCCTATCCAATTACTAAGGATGCCAGGGTAAAAGCACAAACCTGTGTCACACTTTATAAAGGAATCGACCAATAGCAAAAAAAATTCTAAACTTCAACCACATAAAAGTGGTCTTGATGCTTTGAATTTCAAAATGGTGTAAACTAATGAAATGTAGAACTTTTGATGAAGCTTATTCTTGTAATTTTTTAATTTTCTTTAAAAAAAAATTTCCATTATGTTTTTATCAATTTAAAGACAGATTTTGGAATGCTGAAAATTTTAGAAAAGAGTGACTTCATGGTCCGACAAGAAACAAATTGAAAAAAACTTCATTTCTCCCTAATTTTTTTTCTCCAAATAGGTAACTTCAATATCTTGTGCATGGAAAAAAAATTCAAATTTTGATGTATATTTTTCTCATAATAACATTTTAAAGTCAAACATGTCAAAATTTGATAGTTTTCATGGGTTGTCAACTATTTTCAATTTTTTTTAATCATTTTCAAAAAAAAATTATACCCTTTTGAAGAAGACTCTCTTGTCTTGTGCCCCATATAAGTTTTTTTAAAAAATTAATATGTTTTACTATATTTTTTTAATTTCTAATCAACCTCTTTTTTAATTTTAACAACCTACTTACATTATTTTAAAAATAAAACATATTAAAACTAATGAAAATATTAAAAAAATTATATATTTGGATTCACCACTCCGAGCTATATAAAATGGTATTTTTTTTTTTTGCAGATACATCATTCTGACTAGAGAAATAACCTGCCAAAATTGAATCTTTCAAAATATTCTGAAAAAAGGTGAGTTTCCTGCCAAGTAGGATGCCAACTAGACATGCTCGGCTGAGTATGTTTCGTTCGAGCTTGTTTCAGCTAAAACATACTCAGCGGAAAATTTCTTGATATTTCCAAGCTATAAATACCATACACACTCACTTTTTTCATGTTTTTGGCTAGCCATATTGGGTCGAGTACCTTTCAGCTGAAACCTCTTCGGCCAAAAATGTACTTGCCACGTTGGCGCGACATGGTTTTAGCCAAAAGCCACTCAACTAAATATCTTCCGATCGAAAATAGTTCACTCAAAACTATTTATTTGGCCAAAAGTGTGACAAAGGTTTGTGCTTTTACTCTCCATTGAAGTTATAATTGGTTTGTACAGTGTTGGTGACCTCCCTTGGAAGAAAATGGTGAAATATAGAGATGTGGAGGAACTTATTGGTATCAACAAAGACCTCCAAGCTCTACTTATAAATACCACTTCCGATCCTATAGTAAGGTATGTTACTTATGGCATCACTTAAAAAATATATTTCAAAAATCGTGAAGGTTCTACTTCAGCTATTATTGTGTATCTTGCACATAAGATGGTGAAGGAAATTAAATAGTTTGATTTGTGTAGCCTAATAATGGAAAATCAAATTGAGAATGTTAGAATGTATTTGGTTGAGAGTTATCCCTTCTGGTTTGGGTTTTTGCTCATGTGTTTATTAGTATTTTACATTTTGAGCTCGCTATCGTTAAAGGAGAATGTTAAGTGGAAGTCTGACATCCCTGTTGGAAAGCAATTTTACAAATATTTGGAATGTATGGAAGATAAGGCAAGTGCATGCAAAGTTTATTTCTCATCCTTGTAGATGGATTTGTGCTCTAGTGTGATAGTGTCTAGTGATGTGCCTATTAGTCAGTTTGAGGAGGGTTCCTCCTCCAGTAAGAAGGAATTAGAGGTTGTCATTTGTGGTTCCCCTTTGGAACCTAAAAGGAGGAAAGTTAACAAAACATATGTCATCACTATCGTAGAAGAGAAGGAGAAGGAAGAAGAGTCTCTGCCTGGATCTAACTCTTTCAATGCAAATGAAGTTAGCTTGGTGTTGGATGAGGGTGATATGAAAAAGTTTGGTAAAATGTGGTATGCCTACTCTCTGGATAGTAGGCCTAGAATTGAAGATGTTTTTGTTGATTATTTGCTCCGAAAGAGTATTATTGTTTTAGTTTTTTTAGACTTGTTATTGGATGATCTGGTAGAAGTTGTTGAAGAAAGGTTGTTACGGGAAGGACTTGAAGGTCACAAGATCCAAGCTATGATCTTGAGAGATGTGTCAAATCCAAACAAAAATTATTTAAACACATTGGTGAGACAAGAGAATGCATTAAGGAAATGTCTGACATCTATAGATAAAGATGGAAAATAGAGAATAAGAGTTGGTGAGTTGCAAGCCGAGTTATTGTCCACTTAGAGATAGAGGGAAGATTTGGTTAAAAATTTCTAGTCAAGGTCAAAGAAATTTTTGAGGTCTGGTTGGATCATCTCTTCAGGATACTTTCTGATGCAAAGGATTATGAATGATAGTGCCTATCTCTAGACTAGTCATCTTCATTTATGTTGTTGACTCTATTGGATGGTATGTGTGCTAGAATGGTTTTTGCAGTGTAAGGTTGGAAGAGGATTCTTCCAATTGTGAGAGAAAGGTACAAGAAAATTTTTCATGTGAAAAGTGTTATTTTTACCTGATTTCCTGAATGTTCTTATTTGAACCTTTGTCTTTGATGCCAAAAAAGGGGAGAAAATGAAGAGCAAAACAAAAACAAAAAAGATGAATTGATTTTCTTGACAAAGGGGGAGCACTTGGAGTTTTGTAGTTTTGTTCTTTTGTAGCTTTGCTGATTTTGAGTTTTTGTTGTTTTGCCATCAATGCCAAAGGGGGAGATTGTTGAGAAGTTGTTGAGATGATTTAGCATTGTTGTCATTGATTTCAAAACCTAGGATCTGAAAGGTTGTTCTCTTGATGGTATACAAAAATGATCTATCCTATCAAGTACTATGATGTTGCATAATATGGATGTTATCCTTGATCTAGATATGGTAGTACTTCTTTTTTGGACATCTGTAGAAGATAGTTAATGCAAAATAATGAAGACTAATACTTTTCTATTAGTTTCTATGCTCAAAGCTTATTCCGGGTATCCTTGTTATCCAGAGATCCATGTAGCCTGTTACAAGTTTTGGTATGTCTAATGATGTTTCTCTGATTGGTACTAAAATTGATGATAATCAAGATTTGGTCTTTGTTGTGGCATTCCCATCAACTTTAGAATATATTTCATGTAATTCAAAGTTTTCTATCTTTTGGTAATTATGCTATCTTATGTATGATCTATTTTGTGTCCCGTGGTATGAAGATATTTATGTGTGACCTATCCTTTGGTTCTGGTGCTAGTGTGTCAAGCCTTATTAAATATTTCAATATTGTTCTTCAAGTTGACTTAGGTGTTTCTAGAAGCATGGAATGGAGTTGTGTTTGGCCGACTTATTTTGTTCTGCAGGCATATATATATAACATCCTTTTGGTTCAAGAAATGATGATACAATAAAGTGTGGTATGAGCGAATAGTGATAAGATTGCAAATAAGTGTGCAGTAAGAAATAGAGAAGGAAGTGAAATAAAGTGTTGAGAAGAAGTAATACGTATTGTTGAGGAAGGTGTGTAGAAGATTCTTGAACAGATCTATTGCAAAAAAATATTGTTCTCTTAATCGGAACTGACTTCATGCATATGTAGATACAACTTCATCAATTCACTTTTGTCAGTGAGACTATTTTGTAATTAGATATTTGTGTATTTGGGTAGTGAGTCCACCAGCAATGAGCCTTACCTGCAATGAGCAATTTTTGCAATGATCCCTTGTAAAAATCACCTTAATTGATGTCATCTTAACTGATGCTTTATAATTGAGAATTAGCATTCTCTATGGTTTTTCCCTTCTTGGGTTTCCATGTAAATTCTGGTGTTCTGAGTGCATGGTGTTTGTGTTTTCATGTTCATATTTGCTTGAATATTATCTAATTGATATAAGCTTACTTTGGATTAATTAAAGTAAAGAAAATTATTTTATGATAATTGATTCACCCCCCTCTCAGTTATCTGGACAGTTCAACACTCATTTCCTAGGAAGATCACTTCTTCCAGAATACAAAATAATATAAAGAAACTATTACAAGGAGGTTCACTACCTCAGAGCAATAGGAGAATACACCACACCTATCAACAACCTTTGGCTCACTACCTCCAACAACTTCAAGCACACTAAAATGTAGGCACATTTTTCTAACTGCTTTTGGTAGTCTTAGGAATTCATGCTCACACTTAGATCACAACACTTGATCACATACAGGTGATCCCACAATAGTGGTTTATAATTTTTGGCCAAACTAGACACTGAAATATTTTTTTTTAACTAAAACTTCACTTTCAGGCACCTATAGTGGCTAAATCGTTAGGAGTTTGAAGATGATGCAAACTAGAGTTTCGTGACATTTTTTCTATAGATTCTAAATATATTTTTTAAAATTTTTTGGAATCAGATTGCACTTCTTTTTCCATCTCCCTCAAAAACTATTTTTTTCAGAAAACAACATTTTTAAAAAGTGACGCTCGCCGTATAACACAACATTTTTTCCATGAAGGATAAAATTCTAATTCTTTTGAATTTATATTAGTAACTCTGATATCTAGTGGTTCCACTTGGTTAGATAGTCTTTTATGAAATATTTTTTCTTTAATCAAGTTTCAAAGTCAAACCAATTGTAATTTAGACATAGCGCGACCGTATAACATGTAACTCTTTTTGTATGTATCAAAATTAATTTTTTCTTTTTTTGTTGGATGAAGGACTTCAATATCTAGTGCACTCATATTTTTTAATTTTTTTCTTTGATAATTTTCTATTTTTCCACATGTGCAGAACAAAGAGCTTGATTTTTGGTGAAAAACCTACATTCACAAATATATATATATATATAATAATCAAATTAATTTTTTTGGAAGATTATAATAAGGAGTACATACTTACAAATTTTTTTTTTAAATGAATTCATTTGATCCCCCAAAAGGTAAATCAAAAGTGGTTTTTATCATCATTTTGATAGGTGTAAAGGAGACTCTGTTATAGGTATGGTTTAAAACTAGCAGGATTCTATCAAAGGGGCTTGGTCTAAGGTAGTTTGATCAAACCCTCTTCAATTGAAATCCTTTAAATGGAACATTTCAAGGCTTAAATCATTATATTTTCTAAAAATATGTGATTTCAACAAAAATTAGGATCTCCCAGAAATTGTAAGCCACTATTGTGGTAGCACTAGACTTCATTTCGCATCACACTTCAAACTACACACATCTCCAACAATTAACCTTGCACATACACCTTCCACAACCATTAATAACCTTCTCCAAGTTGGATTCAATTAAACATATGCACCTCAAACATGCAACCATCAAATAGGTTGGCACCAAACGCTTTCATGGTGGAAAGAAGTGAAGGTGGACCACACCAAGGGCTAACTAGGACCCAAATCTACACCAACATTCTACACTAGGCTTCCACAATCCATGAAGAAAATCCACAAATAGCGCTAACACACCAAGTTGGCCAAATTGATATTAATGCTACCAAGCAACTACATGCACACTTCACTAGGTTTGGAGACATCCTGTGAACTACATAGCAACATCACACAACATTCTAGAATATTCCAACACCAACAAAATATTCAAACAAAGTGGTGCAAACACATGCAACTGAGAATACTATCATCCTATGCAACTAGTCAATTTGCCACTAAGACACAACTCATGAACCAAGCTTGCGGAATAGCTAAACATGAAAAAATCCAAGGGAAGATAGATACAAGCATCATTAGCATATTACCAAATATTCAAGACAAGCAACTTCAACATGAAGAAATGTGAAGTAGTTTCATTTCTCCCAAATATCCCTCTTCACAAGCCAAGCACTACCAAACACATCTTCTACTGTCACATGATCCAAAACCTGAAACACTGGATATAACACCTTCAAAGGCTACTGATTAGCATATCAAAATCCCACAATAAAATATTCAAGCATAAATAAATGTAGAGGACATGACAACACATCCCTATCACCTTGTACACTCTTTATACAAATTTTCTCAAAAGCACTTGGAAACCAAGTGACCCTACTACATCTACAACACCTACTCAACACAATAAAAATTGTCTCATCATGACCACACTAGAGATTAACATAAATGAAAACACTAATGAAAACATATAGTGCATCATCCACTTATGATAAAAACGATTATGAAAAACCACCTTCTTCAAAAGAAATGAAATCCATTTATGGAAGAGGGTATCAAATCTTGAAACAATTTGGTTATAACATAACAGGATGTGGTGTAAGAGAGTGAAGTATCCATGTACCCTTAGAGCCTAACACACAAGAAACAACAAGAGGTCTTGGTTATTCTCCTTCAAAAATAACAAAAACCATCAAAAATACCTTCACTTAATCATGAAAATAATCATTAGTAATTGCTCCTTTCCATGTGGTAGTTTTAGTATCACACAATACTCATTACCATGCACGGGGTTATATACTAGGCTTTATACAATCATATTTCATATCACAAGGAGTAATATATCATCATTCATCTTGGCTCACCTTTCTCCTTAAACTTGGGGGGATAGGGACCATTAGGTACCCTTATGTTAGGTGCATTCCTTCTAGAAATGGATCCCCTTTGTCTCTCCTTAAAACATTAGTGTAGGAAGTACACTAACATTTTAAGGGGGGCATATAGTCCCCCACTCATTGTTTGCATAAGAAATTGTCCCTTTTTAGTGATGATAACATACATCTCCTAGAAAGTGTGACCTTGCCAATGGAAGTGTGGCCTTCTCAATCTATGTTGTGTCTCCTTTGTGGTGATATTAGGCTTGATGTCCTCTAAGTGTGTTACCTTTCTTGGAATATGACATTCCCCTTGGTGGTAATTTAAGGGCTAGTATTCCCTAAGGTGTGAACCTTCTATTCCATTACTAGTCCTCTCTTGGTGGTGATATCATGTATGATATTCCCTAAGGTGTGACCTTTCATGTATTGAGAAAAGCCCCTTTGTTGTTTTTTGTAAATCACCTTTTGTGGTGGTGTTATTTATAACACCCCTTGAGGTTTTGGCCTTATCATGTCATTATTTATGCACCTTCTTAGGTGAGTTTGGCATTTTCACTTCACTTTATTCATATGTGTTGGACTTAGTGGTGCATTGACATTGGCATTATTTGCTTCACTTTGTTCACATGCATTGGACTTAGTGGTGCATTAACAATGGAATTATTTTTTCTTCACTTTGTTCATGTGTGTTAAAATGTGTGATGTGTTTGCATAACGTCTTGATCATTTTGAGGCACCTTATAAGGGTTATCAGGGAGTATAAATCTTGGTACATGCTTGTTAATGGGTTCACACCTAGTGAATATTACAGTTTCACTAGGCCTTGTGTGTTTCTCATTTTTCTACTTTGTCTTGGTGGATCACCTAATGAATATTGGACTTCACTAGACCTTGCATTGTCTTCAGTTTGTGATTTAGCTAGCAAATATTGGACTTTGTTATTGTGTGATTAATGAATTCCTTTGCATGGACACCTAGCATAATACAACATGCTAGCCAGTAGATCCATGTGGCTCATGAGCGATGTGGCATAACGTAGCTTGATAGTCCTCATGGGAGAGTTCATTTATTCAGTGGATATTATGTTTAGTATTTGAGACAATTTAATACTAAGGTCTCTTTACCTTACCAACTCGAATCCCTTTAGTATTAACCTTTTGGTTTAGTTGTGTGTCCTTTTTGTGATTCTATTATGTGTTTGTATTATGTTTGCATAATATTTATGTTAATTTTGTTGTCATCTAGATATATTATGTTAAATGTAATGTGTTTTTGTCGTGTATGTTTCGTGTCTTCCGACATGTATGTTTTTGTATGTTATCTTGTTGCATTTCATACATGTGTGTGTTCCTTTGTGCTCATGTTGGTTTTCCATGGTATTGTGGATCCTTGGGGCTTGCACACTCCTACTAGATCCTTTGTCATCCTATCTCTTCAACATTTGGACAATCAAACTCCTCTTGACATAGATTTTCTACTTTAGTGTGAGTCTAAGCATAAGCTTATACTCTCACTAAAGTGGGGGCTAAATTTAGCATAAAAAATTATCACCCTTGACAATTTCACACTATGATTTTCTCCCCCTTAAATTATTGGACTTAATTGAGTCCTTAATTTCCTAAATTATGCATTCCATGGCCTATTTTTAACAATTACCAATAAATTGCAAGCAAAAAACAAATGCATTCATCTGGTACTTTGTTCTTGACACCTTATTTTCTGAAAAATAGGCTTGGGATAGAGATGCCCTATGATGACAATGTCCCCCTATTTTTCTTGGTCCCAAATTTGAATATGTTGGTGTCAAAATTTTACCATTTTTAATTTAGGTTACCAATGTAAGCTATTGGGATCTAATTTATGGGAAATTGAATAAATGCGCATATAAATACCTAGTTATTACATTATTTGAAATCTATTTGGCAACCATTGGGAAAAACTTATGATCAAGAATTATCAAGAAAGTCAAGAGAATAATTTAAGTGGTTTGTTGCAACAATTCAAGATCCAAGAATCATGTTGAAAATCCTATGTGAGTTTATGCATGTTCATATTATAATCAATTTTGTGAAGGCTAACCCTTTGTAGGTATCCAAGAAATTCAAGCAAATCAAGCAAGGAAGATCCAAGGCCTTAAGGTGATGTGTATGACTTCAGTCCTTCGAGGAAGCCATTGAATGGTGGTTAATTGTAGTACTTTGTTGATTCATCATTCCTTCCTATCATTTATTTTTCTATCATTGACATTGCCATTGTGGAAGTGGAAACACTAACATAGGATTTGACTAAGGCAAGCCCCTAAATGGCACAACCCTTCCTCTCTCTTTGAATGTGTAGGTTTAAGGCTTGGAGGAGATTGAAGGAAGCTTGAAGATCCATTTTACATTGTTGCATTCAAAACCCTACACCTTGACAAGCCATAAAATTTCATCTACAAAATTATTCAATAGTGATCCAATAAATTTACAAGAAAAATTGGGAAGCTCAGATCTGGCATTAGAGGATTACAAAAAAAGATCCAAAATATCCCTACATGGACATAGATGCCCTTAGGTGGCTCTATCCTCCTATTCAAGTGGCCTCCAAATTTTTAGGATAGGTGCACTGAGCTCTATCTTTCTCAAATTTACTTGTAAATTTCTGTTACAGTTTCTCAATTGTCCAAATATTGCATTTTTATATTAGGGAACATAGTCTAATTAGGTTAATCAACGAAAATGAATTTCAATTCATATCCAACACCCAAAAAGATGTAGATCTAGGTCTAATTGACTCACCTATGATGTTGAAAGTCAATCTAAGTACCTTGTTCATTTGCATCCTAATGTTCTCTTGAAAAAAGAAATTGATCCTAGTGTTCTATTGCATTTAGAATTAGGGTTCCCCTTTTTCAACAAAACATTTTGGTATGCATCCTAAATTTTCCTCTAGAAAAAGGAAAAAGTGACCCTAGGGTCTTAACATTAAACTTAAGGTCGACCTTTTTCTATGTTTCATATAAATATGGATATAGATATATATATAGTTCTATATAATTTTATATACATATACATATATATATGGAAACATTTATAAAATTAAAATTAGACACTCATATATTCTATAAAATATATGCATAAAGTGTATAAATTAACTATCGATTGATTCTAAAACTATAGTCCCAAAGTATGCATGAAGTACATAATCTATCTTCTATAATACCTTAGAAAATTCAGAGGTGAAAAATATTGTCTTGTACAAATATGTAGCCTCAATGCATGCAGAAATGAAAAAATCCATATATATACATATAACTACAAATTATATGAAACATGCCAAAGATATACAACTATAGACTATATGATAAAATGCAAAAGTATTGTAAACTCTACATTAGGCATTGCATTTATTATAAATTAAAATAATAATGATAATATCATCTTATTTAGCTAAGTAAATGTATAAAAATAATACATGCATCTAGCCTAGCTCTGTATGAGAGAGATAAAGTGAGTATGTTTCCCCAATAAAAAAGGATTAAAAATATTTGAAATTTAACAACAACCATGTGGTAACCAAATTGGTAAGAGGGTATGTGCATGATCATCATGGAAAAAATAGACCCTTAAGTGGTGATAAAATTTTGAAAAATCAAAGTTAGGAAACTTGACGTAAAAATTTGAATAAGTTATCTATATTATTTTAAAAATATGTAAGAATAGAATCTGTAGCGAATTGAATGTAGTTTCTAAACTACCAGGTTTATTTTTAAAAAAATCCATTTCAAGGTGAAAATTTGAAATTTCAATGCAATAGCACTTAAATTTTAGGAAAAGAAGTAGGTGTCTCCCCCACCTAACCACAATAAAATGATAATATATTTTTATAAGATTTTAGATATAAGTAGAGGACTCATGTCCCGATGTGATGCATGTTTTTTTGTAATTTTTTTCCAAGTAAATAATTAATTATGAATTTTTTATTACAAATTTAAAAAAATATAAAAACTCGTATGTTTGACCACCTTAACATGTTCAAAACTTCATGAAATTCATTTATTTTTAATCCTATAGTATGTGAAGCATAGAATGTGACGTATATTTTGGATTAAAAAAATGTGATACTGTTTGAAAGCTATAGATATTTTTCAATCAACCTATCAATCAGGACTTTAGTCGTAATTCAAATAGAAAATGGATAATAATTATTTATTAAATTCAAAGTAAAGAATAATTTATATTGGTGGAAAGCTAAGAATGTCCTTTAAAAACCTTTTTCGTTTCATCAATTTTGGGTTAACAAAAAGCCTCTAGCCACATACCCTACACATACCCATCATGTCGCCACTTTTTGGCCCATCATGATCCTGCACATACCAAATACAACTATCAAAGTCCCCCTATCACACAATAATATATATGAAACATAGAAAAATAGGAGCCGCCTAGGGTTTCTATAATTGAAAGATGGATCCAGAGAGGGAAAAGGGGTCCTACTTCTCTAATTTCATTAGGAAATGAGATCCCCACAAAGAATTGACTAAATACCCCTAGGAGAATCAATTATATTAAGGAATCTTCATATTTCTTTTTTGTGTCAGGATGGGGGTCTAGGTCAAACAACACTTTGGGGAGAAAGATTAAAAATAAAAAAATGAATTCCAAAATACAATCTATAACTTGGATTTGGTAGATTAAGCATAAAACTGAAGGAACTAACAAAGTTTCTGGAAAATATGGAAGGGATAAAAGTTGTTCACTTGTCACAAAAAAATTTAAAAAATATTTTTGTTTAATGGTGGATAGGGGTTTGCCTCCATCAAACCCAAAGTTTGGTAATTAAACCTTGATGAAAAACATAGAGTTGAAACAAAAAGTTTGTGTGTAATCATTAACCTCAAGTTTGTCTAAGATTAAGGAAGCTTGAAATGCAAAGGAACCCTATTCAAGTGTGTTAGAACAATATCCCTAAAATGAACATTAACAATGATGAATACCTAGTTTGGGAGATCTCAAGTCACCCTAATAAGTTACAAAATTGAATATACCTTTCTTTAGGCAGAATGTAGAATGATTTAATAGAAGATGGAACCACTTAGGAAATTCATTAGGCTTGGTTGAATGTCTTAGTGTACCTCCCAAAACCTAGAATCCATCATGATCCTCCATAGGCATCTATCATCAATCTTAATTTGGCAATGCTTGATCTTGATATCAAAATGAGCTTGAAGACCTACAAAAACAACTGAAATGCTACTCCAAAACTTCACTTTTGAATTCTTGATTAACTTATTCTTTCTCTTGAATATGAATACTTGTGATCTCATGTGAACTTATCTTCCTTGCTAGTGAAAAGTGATTGTGAAACTTAGTTTTATAGGCTTCCTCTCTAATTTTCCAATTATCAGATTCTAAAAGCCAACACTTGAAATTTGAATTTGAATCCTTGAAATGCCACCAAAAACATGTTTAAAGTTTATTTTAAGGCACTTAATGAGGACCCATTCACCCATGGGGGAATGGGTCCTAACCTAAAACTTTAGGACTCCATAAATGTCAGGGCATTAATTTAATCAATAGTATTTATTCAATGCGGATTATGGTGTCAGGATACAAATAAAATAGGCCTTGGGATGCTTAATAAAGTGTATTAGGGGACTATTAATGAGATTTAAAAATGTATAAATGAAAGGTTACAAAAATAGGTCCAAAATAAGTGTGAAATTATACTTTCTCCTAGAAAAGGGTACAATTTTCTACACTACAATATATAAAACTAATATATGATAATTTCCCCACAAACATATATATATTAAGGTATACTAAAATGAGGTTTTGGAGCTTGCACAAGTCATGGCATTGGTGGATCTAATAATATGGTAATATTCTGGCCAAAAATCCTCATTTTAGACATAGAAAATGGTGGTAAATGACACTAAATAGATAAATACTAAAAATTATAAGTAGGGTAAGTGCACTGAAATGGTCCCACTTTCATGGCCAAACTAACAAATAATGCGTGCGCATTATAAAGCATTCGTGTTATAGTTTTCTTTGAAAATTTTCTTTGGTATTTGCCTTGGAATACCAACCCAAAGGCTTGGAGGGCATTCCCAAAGACCAGAGACGTGTTTTTTTCCAAATTCAACAAATTTTCACATAATCGGGTTCGTGCTCACCATCAAGATTGCATCTGGTTCAATATCAAGAAAATCGAACACATGGGTAATGTTAGGTTCTTTATTAGCTTTCCTATATTAGCTTTCCAACGATGTATTTTTTTTACTTTCTAACAATGTTAAGCCTTTCATCCGTAATTTCTTTTGTTTGTATGTTCGTTTTTCTTCAAAAAGCAGTGTTTGGTATTTTTTTCGCTATAAATTAACCGTTCATCAAAATTTGAAATAAATTACATTTTTAGAAACTAGACTCCATTCTACAATTTAAAAAAAAAATTTAAAAAATCTATTAGTTTCAAAAAAATTAAGGGGAGCACGGCCAAAATTTTGCTTTTTAGGAAGTGCCCACTTAGAAAATTAATAAAAAATCAAATATTCATTAAAAAATTATCAGAAAATATCCAGTCCTTACTACATATTGTTATCTAACTTTTGACTGGAGCGATTTTAAAAATACTACAAAAAATTCCATCGTGCTTGAGTCACACAAGAGTTGCTATGCTATGTTTTTCTGACAGAAACAACAACAATTTGTGTGTGTCCCTCTTTTGAACCCCTTAATCTCAACCATTTTCAAAATAAATTAGTAGTTTAGAAAGTAGACTCGGAGCACTACGGTCCTTGTTTTTGTTCCATCTAAATTTTTTGAGTGTAGCTATCCTCAATTTCACGTCCAAGGTCAGTATTTCATGATTTCAGAAAAAAAGTGGCCACTTAAGCCCCTTTTTTGGGAACCATCTTGGTGCACTTACCCAGTAATAGCAAGTTTTTAGACTATCATGAATTCCCAAATAGAGTATCTATATAAATTTTTAAATTTAATTCCAAAATAAATTTTAAATTTTAAATTTTTTCTTTTGAAAGAGTCTTATATTTAAAAAATGGAGGCATTAACTTACACTTTTTATTTGCTAAAAAATAATCTTAATCTTCTACTTTTGAGACTCAAACCTAGATATAACAATAGTCAAAAAGAGAAGAGAATAATATATTCCAAAATCATATCCCCTTGGAGGAAATTTTCAAATGGTTAAGTGGAATAGAAAAATTAAGAATAGGCTTCTAATTTTTCCCACACCTCCTTTTAATTCCTCTTGCAATTGGAATGCTCCATTCTATTCATGTATTCTAATAAGAATAAATAATTAATGAAGATGTTTTAATTAAAAACTCCACTCTCCTTTCTAACTATGAGTTTAAATGATGAAAATAAAGTAATTTAAATTTTACTCAAGTCTTTGACTTCCACCACTAGTAAGATTCAAAACAAATTAAACACTAAAAACTATTTCTGAAATTAATATTCCAAAATATTATTATTTTAAGTTGAACTTTTAAATCTAATTTAAATATTTTATTATTTAGTATAATTCATTTACTTAAAAAATTTACAAGTTAGATCCGTGGAATTATATTTGCAACTCAAACTAGACATGCTTAAATATAAAGTTAGAGAAATCATCACCAATGCATCTAAAAGAAAAGGTTGAATTATGACAACATTTAGATAAACCATCTACATATGTGGCATGCGTTCATCTCATATTCAAACTTGTGCAAGTTTGTGAGTTCTCATAATATCATGGTTCAAACATATTGATGTCATCATCTTCCTTCTTTTGTGATGATACACCACCTCTATGTCCAAGCTGAGAAAAATCTATCATGCATCCACCTCATGTCAACATATGATAGTTTGAGTTATTATAAATGTAGATGTCTAAATTTGGACACTTAATTTATCCAAATTCATCCCCTTTCGTCTTATTTTCGTAATACTGCTATTATTTAATTAATAGCTTTAATTCTGCCAAATCCCTAAGGTATTTAATCAATATACCTTATCTCTTTAATCCTTCTTCCATCAATTGAATTAAATAAATATTCCATTTATTTAATTCCCTTTATGTCACATCCTCCATCATTTTTATCTTAACCTAATCCATCTTCTAATCCCATCATTTAGGATGTGCACATGCCTAATCTTGATTAGGATGTGTCACATCCTCCAACTTTTGCAAGTTGGCCTCTAATCTCTCTTAGCCACCTAACCATCCTCTAATCCTTCACTAACTAGCCTAATCAACCTCTCAAGGAATTTTTAATTCCTTTTATCCTTCCAAGGAATATTTAATTCCTTTACTCTTCCCCATGTCCTTTATGACATGTGTCCTTAGTCAACCCTATTAAGTGCTTTTCTTTTTTGACAAGACACTCCACTTCCCCATGTGAATTTTTAATTCACCTTTTAATCCCCCAAGGCACCCAAAAGGAATTTTTAATTCCTTCACTTCTCCCCATATGTCCTTCACTTATTCTTTATTATTTTCCTTCTCCCCATGATAATATTTGAGGAATTTTTAATTCCCCACTTGTCCTCTCACCCACATGGGGACAAGGACCTCCTTTATGAGGAGATCTTGTCCAATCCCAAGGTACTTTGTACTCCCTCCATGTCATGTCATTTTCTTTCCACCTCATATCCACTTCACCTTTTAGGGCTATCTCACATGCCACATGTCAAGATGTGAGGGCTTGTGAGTTCTCAACTCACCTTAGCCCTACATCTTGATATTTGATGGATCAATCTTGACCCTCCATTTCCCCTAGGATTTCCCAAAAATCCTATAAATACCCCCTCTTTTCTCTCATTTTGGGGAGATCATTTGTGCTAGCCAAACTCTTGCAATTTTGTTTCTCAATCTACACTTAGCCATTTTCTTGTTTCATCCACTTGCACTCATCCTCACAACACCATTTAGTTTGCATCTACTTGCCATCCAAGGAGCATACACATCAAAGATCAAAGGGCCAACCAAAGGATCGACTCAACGCAAGGTATAAGGTTCTATTTCGTTGCTTTGTCTTGCATTGTTTCCAACTTAGGCTAATCTTGAGGTGTAGGTTGTTTTAGTTGTTTATTTGCACTCTTTTGCTTGTTGCTTGATTTCTAACGCTCACATTCAACCTATCACATTTCTGGCACGCTCGGTGGGACCCATAAATGGGTCTATTTTCTTCACGTTTGCTATTTTTTGCATTTTTCAAGGTCCAGGTTATAGAGTGGCGGACTGGTCCTCCTGCAGTGGTGGACTGGTCCTGCAGTGGTGGACTGGTCCTGGAGTGGCGGATTGGTCCTAATTCAGTGGCAGACTAGTCCTAATTCAGTGGCGGATTGGTCCTAATTCATTGGCGGACTGGTCCTAATTCAGTGGCGGACTGGTCCTAGTTCAGTGGCGGATTGGTCCTAATTCAGTGGCGGATTTGTCCTAATTCAGTGGCGGACTAGTCCTAATTCAGTGGCGGATTGGTCCTGGAGTGGCGGATTTGTCCTAATTCAGTGGCGGACTGGTCCTAATTCAGTGGCGGATTGGTCCTAATTCAGTGGCAGATTGGTCCTGGAGTGGCAGACCTATCCCAGTGCAGTGGCGGACTGGTCCTAATTCAGTGGCAGACTGGTCCTAATTCAGTGGCGGATCTGTCCTGGAGTGGCGGACCTGTCCTGCAGTGGCGGACCTGTCCCAGTGCAGTGGCAGACTGGTCCTAATTCAGTGGCGGACCTGTCCTGCAGTGGCGGACCTGTCCCAGTGCAATGGCAGACTGGTCCTAATTCAGTGGCGGACTGGTCCTGATTCAGTGGTGGATCTATCCTAACAGAGTGGCGGACCGGTCCTCCAGAAGGTAAAAATTTCAAGTTTTCCCGAATTGTCTTTTGGTAAAATAGGAACATAGTTTAATCAAAGGGGTGTCAATAAACCTTGCTTGGCATGTTTGGGAAGGCTATTTGACGTATCCAATCCCCTTGCGCCGTTTGGCGATCCTGGGTGATGAGAAATCGTAGCTTTCCAAGTATTTTTGAGTCGCCCTTTTTCACTTTCTTAGTGGGACCTGCTTGGGGATTTAATCACCCCAAGGGACGATTCCAACCACGCGTACCGATGGGGTATATAAAGGGGGGAGAGCGAAAGCTGTACCTCAATCCAACCACGTTGTAATTGGCGAAGCATCGGGATGACGTGAAGAGTTGGTCTGAGCCTTTAGTATCTCGCTAAGGTTCCCGACTCACGCTTGTAACTGGTTGGTGTTCACGGTTTGGGCCTCACGTACTGTGCGTATATCGATGACTCCTTAGCAACCATGTTCATCCTAGAGTAGAAGACTTTGTTGGCCATACCCATCTCTACTAATCTTAGGGTTGTGCTGTCTGAATTGTCTTTCTCGTGCAAAACCAGTCATTATTAGTGTTTGCTATATTTTGGGTCCTTTGCCTTACCCATCCATCAAAACATCAAGCTTAAACTTACCCTTTGACGGACCTGTCCTAGTGCAGTGCCAAACCTGTCCTTCTGCAGTGCCAAATCTATCCTTGTGCAGTGGCAGACCTGTCCTTGTGCAGTGGCGGACCTGTCCCCGTGCTGTGGCGGACCTATCCCTGTGCTGTGGCGGATCTGTCCTAGTGCAGTGGCAGACCTGTCCTTCTTCTCTTTCTTCCCAGGGCCTCCATTTTCACACCATTTATCCGATTGACCCCGTTCAAAGGCAGTTCCTCTCGTCTTTTCGTGCTCTTTCCGATGATATGTACCACTTCATACTTTTGAGAAGTTGGCAGGGGCACCTTTTTTTCTTCACCATCTACCTCCCCGAGGGGGGTATACCCTACCACTCTCTCCGTTTACTCGTTCCAAGTAAAGATTCACCCATTTAACACATCCTTTCATCATTCTGAACTCTTGTTCTATCATTCCGATCATCCGTTTACTCGTTCTGAGTAAACCTTCATCCATTTCACACAGTCCCTTTCATCATTTTGAACCCTCATTCTATCATTCTGATCATCCGCTTACTCGTTCCGAGTAATCGTTCATCCATCCCAATCAACCATTTGCTCATTTTGAGTATTTTTTCATCCATTTCTATCATCCATTTCTCCAATCAAATCATCATTTTCCCCATCCAAATCCCCTAAACTTTGTCTCGGGTTATTATCCAAATTGACCAAAGTGTCTGATCTGATCGTCATCATTAACATCCTCTTAGGATTGTCATCCATCCTAAGTTAATCATCATCATCAGCCCAATCAATCCATTTTCAATCTCAAAGTGGATTCGGTGCCGCAATCATCCATTTATCCTTTAATCCGATCAATCATTATCCTAAGTCATCTAAGATAATCTATGAACAGGATTTGTAGTCTCTTTCATCATCCATCAGTTGATCTTATCAATCAATCATTGATCGATCTTATCCAATCTAATCCAATCCAATCCAATCGCATCCCTATCCAATCACCTTCGACCCAATCAATCTACTTCCATCTCGAAGTAGATTCGGTGTCGTAATCATCCTTTGATCATCCAATCCAATTGTTAGAATCAATCCCATCCAATCATCCAATCATCCTAATCTGAGCTTTAATCCAATCCTAATCTGAGCTTGTCCTAAATCTCGATTTGGGCTTTGTCCATTTCCATCCAAAATATTTATCCATCATCTTTATCCTTTCATCATCATGAATTCTTATCCTCCATCAATAGTGGTCAAGGGAAACCCTAATTACATCGACGATGATAACGAAAGTCTTGTTGATCAAGAGGTATACGACATAGATTCCCTTGACACTATCATTGCTAGTAAGCTTTCTCCACCCACATTCCAAAATCCAATCACCCCATCAAGTTATCCCATCATGTCTTCATCTATGCCTAATCACACTCCTTATGCTACCTTTGACAAGGGATGTCCATCATATCCATCATATCCTTCATCTACATCATCCCCTTATCCTAGTTTGTCGTCACAATACCCCTATCTTGATCCCCCATCCACATCCTCTTATCTCAATCCTTCATCCGCATATACCCACTACCCTAATCTCCTATACCAATCCGCTCAGCGTAATCCTACATTCACATCTTCCTATCCTAGTCAAACACACCCACCAACTTATCCTAATTTGACATCCGCAGTTCCCTATCTCCATCCACCACCTCAATCTTCTCATCCTAATCCACCATCCCCATACCCTTACTACAATCCACCACCCGCGTCCTTGTGTCCTAATTTACCATACCAATACCCCTATCTTAACCCTTCACCTAATCTCCCATCTATTCCCAGTCCTACATCCGATCCCATTCCCCTATCTAATCCTAGCCCACCAATCCCTAGTCCTAATCCCCCACTAATTCATAAACCTTCATCCACTCCCACCTCGCCATCTCAGCCTAGCGTATCCAAGTTTCTCCAAGGACTTATAACAAAGGAAACATCCCCCACTCCACACATTGCAGTCATGGAACCATGCCATCACAACCCATCATCCATGGTCGTTAGTGACAAGACCCTTCTCTATCCAACAACTATCATTGATAATACCATCACATCCTTTGAATCCACTGAGTCCCCATCTCCTACCATCACATCCTCTGAATCCACTGAGTCCCCATCTCCTACCATCACATCTACCAAATCCATTGAACACCCACTCCCTACTCCAAGAGCCGTCGAACCTATCAACGACACCCAAATCCAATCCACTTCTTCCCCTCCTAGTATCCATTCCCAAGAATATTTTGAATCCTCCATCCTTCCATCTTCCCCACTTGAAGAGTCCCCCCATGACTCCATTATCATGCCTCCCACACATGACGAGTCATGCCAAGAGCCAGATCCAAAGTATGCCAACATATCCCCACCTCCAGATCAAGATCCTACCATCCCATCTAGTCTACCGCAAGATCACAGTCCCCCATCCATTCCATCCCATGATCCTCTTCACATTCAAGATTCTACCACTCCATCTCCATCTCCATTGCATGAGCCTACTACCAGAAAATCAGATCCTATCATATCCCCTACTCCCTCTCTAGATACAACCCATCCAAATGCTGCTATCCCATCATCTCCTTCTTAGGATCCCCCATCATCGCCTAAAAATGCTATCCCCACACCGCTTGCATATCCCCTTGGTACTCTCACATTCTTCCATGGTGGCCTCCTTGCAGAAGAAAAACACAATGTATATACCACCCATCATCCCCCACCTAATAATGGACTCACATCATGTTTTCAGAATAACAAAAATCCTATCATGGATCGAATGCTCAAGAACATGAACTATCAAGGAAAAGGTCTAGGCCTTCACGAGCAAGGTATTTTAGAGCCCATCCAAGTCAAGGAACAAATCTGCATGCAAGGTCTTGGATCTATCCCCCAAGACTCACAATCTAAAGATGTTGGTACAACCTCTAGACGTCCTCAACGAGCCTTTTCCAAAAGAAATGTTGGCTCTTCCCATCACTCCACCAAATCATATGCTGCCATCCCTCCTCCTCTATCGTATCACCTCAAAACAACCGTCCATATTCCTCCTTCATCCGCTCCATCCATTTTGGGTCCTTACATCCCTCCATCCACAATCTCCCATCCTTCATCTACTACATCCATCTTGGGTTCCTATGTCCCTCCACCCACTCTATCCATCTTGAGTCTGTATATCCCAAGATCACCTCCTCCATCTCATTCGCTCATTCATCCAACACCTATCCATGTCATCCATCATAAACATCCCTCTCGCATGTCCCATAATCAGGATCAACAAAGGCACATACCTAAACATCCCCCATATACACGTAATCCCCATACTCCTACCTGCATTGCTCCACATCATCCATCCCCTCACACCCATCCCATTGCTAGTACGAGCACTTTGGATGCCAGAGGAAAAATGCATCAATCTAAACACCCACATGAATCCAACACTTCCCATGTCCCCTCTAAAAGACATGGTAAAGAAAAGAAAAATCAAATCCACAATCCAAATCAAACCCATCAGCCACAAAGGCCCGCTAAAGAAAAAATCAAAACCATGTGGATCCCAAAGAAAAAAGATGTATTGCCATCAAATGAAAAATCTGTAAGAACATCCAAAGTTGCTAATCCAAAAGCTAACCATGCCCATCTTTCATCTCCTAAGTTTGTTTTGGGTCCCTATGTCCCAAAATTCACTATCCCATCTCCTCCATTATCCCCACATTCTCCATCCATCAATCCTCTTATCTTTTCACATCCATCACCATATGTGCCAATGTTGGTCCTGAACACATCTCCCCATCACACATCCACCCCATCATTCCATCCATACACTTTTCAACATCCCACCCATTACCCCACATATCTCCCCCATCAAATCCCTCTAATTCATCCTTTTGCATAATCCATTTCTCCTCATAAGGTTGTACCAACATACAATAGTCAGTTCCAACATGAGCTCTTAATACCTCGTATAGAACTTGATGCTTGAGTCCTTCATCCATATCCTTATCTCATGTCTTCTAAATCCACTTATTCGCCTCCCTATCCTTATCCATCTCCTTCTGCATACTATCCAAAAATTCAAAAAATCAAAAAAGTCAAAAAAGTCAAAAATAAATCAAAAATAAAAAAAATAAAAAAATAAAATAGTAAAGAGAAATAATCCATCCAATGGTGAAAACTTGGAAAACAAGCGCCTTGGATAAGTACCATGATGAAAACCTGGCAAACAGGCGTCATGCGTAAATCCCCATCTGCACTTGGGGGCAATTTCCTGATTTGCATTCCCTCCATCCACTATGCTTCCTGCTACACTTTCGGCTATGCACCCATCTTATTGCTATACATCATTTTCGTCCACCCCCTCCATCCTATCGAGCTTACACATCCTTCTTGGCATATCTCATTTATCCCAATCCTTCCATCCTCCTTGTGATCTTGATAACAATGGGGCAAACATATAAGCATGCTTTGGACACCTCTTAGCATACCTTCCCCTCATCCACACACTATCCCAATCCTCATTCGCACTCGTCTATCTTCCTTATCCACCCGTCATTTGCCCTCAATCTCCCTTCCTTATCCATGCATCCTATCTTCATCCATCTCACTCTTTTATCTTCCCATCCACTTGTCTTCCATCCTTCATTCCTCCCCGCACATGACATATCTAGAGTGGGGGCATCTATCTTCCTTTGTGATATAGTCCTTGGAGACATCGTTCATTCCATCAGAACAATCCCTTCCATCTCCCCATCCTTATCTTCTAATCGCTCCCCACAATCCTTTTAACCTCCCTATCCTTATCCCCCTACCCGTCCATCATAACATCCCTCCCCTCTCCCCATCCCTATCTTCCTATCCTTCCATTATGGCATCCATTCTTATCTATCCATCTGGTCACCTTTTCCTCATCCAAATCCTTATCCCTCTATCCAATCCACCCAAACAATCCTTTTCCTCCCCCCATCCTCTACCCTCATCTCATCTCATAATTCCTTGTCATTGGCTACTCCCCATACAATCCAACATCATCTATCTTATCACTTCATCATTCATCTATATGGCATGTCATCCGCCCACCTCCTCGTTGATGATTTGGATAACTATCCCATCCCTGAGCTTTATATAGTCACTATCCTCCACTCCAATCCAACAGGTCTATCTTGTTCTGTCGTGTCAGTTCCGTCATTTTATTCCCCTTATATGGGGTTATCTCATCATCTTTCATCCATCACTTGTCTTTGTCCTTTTGTCGAACTACGTTGCCCCTGCGCTTTCACGTAGGCAAGGTCGATCATTTGATCTGCCCCCGGGGTTCCATCCATCATCAATCTATATTGTCCACTTTTCTCTTGTTCTCCATCCTATCTTGGTCATCCATCAAAATCTCCATCGAGGTCTCCTATCGTGTGTCGCGTCATCAAGCTACGCCCTTATGTTGCTGGTTCTTAACAAACAAGATCCACTTGTACCATCAGATCCAATCAGTTCTAAATATCCTGCGTCATATCAATCTTTTAATTTACTATCCATCATCGGTCTCAACAGGATGCATCCTTCCTAACAGACCTCATCAATCCCATCCATCCCCTTGATTGATCCTATGGCAAAGGACGTTTGAAATTGATTGCGATCTTTTGATACTTTTGGCTTTTGTTTATCATTTGAGCTCCCTATCATCACTTGTCATCGTCGCCTTGATCCATCATATCATGGTGTGCTTTGACTAGTCAACATAGGGGTGTATCTTGATCTTTTCTTTGTCTTCTCGGTTGTCCCACGTAGTACCCACCAAGATCCCTGAGGTCTTGTGTTACGTTGGGGCATCCTTGTGTGCTTGTGGTTATCCCAATACCTAGCCCGACCAAGGTCACCATGACTTTGGGGTGTTGGAATAGCCTTCTTGTTTGTTATGTTTGTTTTATGCATTAGACACTAATCCTCCTTGGTTCTTCATACCTTGGCGTCTTGTGTCTTCTTCTATAGCAAAAATCAATGCTCCGACGATGGCAAATTGCATTTGGATTGCATTTCGTCTTCATCCTCTCATCTATCAAAATCCCCCCATCCATTCATCTTTCATCACACTCCCCTCCCAATCTTCCCTCACATTGCCTCATCTTCTTCAACTCCCCTTGCATCATCTCATCCATTTCGAGAGCCCACCCGTGTTCTCTTGAACCCACATGTCCTCTCGAGGGGGCATCCTTCATCCCTAATTTTCATCATCTTTTTCCCTTCCTAATCATTTAAAGGAATGACTGGGGCATCTTTCCCAATCTAACCATCTTCTTCTAGGTTCTATGTTTTAATATTCTTTGAAATAATGCTACTTCGTAACATCATCTCAAAGAGGGGCAAAATGTAGATGTCTAAATTTGGACACTTAATTTATCCAAATTTATCCCCTTTCGTCTTATTTTCGTAATACTGCTATTATTTAATTAATAGCTTTAATTCTGCCAAATCCCTAAGGTATTTAATCAATATACCTTATCTCTTTAATCCTTCTTCCATCAATTGAATTAAATAAATATTCCATTTATTTAATTCCCTTTATGTCACATCCTCCATCATTTTTATCTTAACCTAATCCATCTTCTAATCTCATCATTAGGATGTGCACATGCCTAATCTTTGATTAGGATGTGTCACATCCTCCAACTTTTGCAAGTTGGTCTCTAATCTCTCTTAGCCACCTAACCATCCTCTAATCCTTCACTAACTAGCCTAATCAACCTCTCAAGGAATTTTTAATTCCTTTTATCCTTCCAAAGAATATTTAATTCCTTTACTCTTCCCCATGTCCTTTATGACATGTGTCCTTAGTCAACCCTATTAAGTGCTTTTCTTTTTTGACAAGGCACTCCACTTCCCCATGTGAATTTTTAATTCACCTTTTAATCCCCCAAGGCACCCAAAAGGAATTTTTAATTCCTTCACTTCTCCCCATATTTCCTTCACTTATTCTTTATTATTTTCCATCTCCTCATGATAATATTTGAGGAATTTTTAATTCCCCACTTGTCCTGTCACCCACATGGGGACAAGGACCTCCTTTATGAGGAGATCTTGTCCAATCCCAAGGTACTTTGTACCCCCTCCATGTCATGTCCTTTTCCTTCCACCTCATGTCCACTTCACCTTTTAGGGCTATCTCACATGCCACATGTCAAGATGTGAGGGGCTTGTGAGTTCTCAACTCACCTTAGCCCTACATCTTGATATTTGGTGGATCAATCTTGACCTCCATTCCCCTAGGATTTCCCAAAAATCCTATAAGCCCCTCTTTTCTCTCATTTTGGGGAGATCATTTGTGCTAGCCAAACTCTTGCAATTTTGTTTCTCAATCTACACTTAGCCATTTTCTTGTTTCATCCACTTGCACTCATCCTCACAACACCATTTAGCTTGCATCTACTTGCCATCCAAGGAGCATACACATCAAAGATCGAAGGGCCAACCAAAGGATCGACTCAACACAAGGTATAAGGTTCTATTTCGTTGCTTTGTCTTGCATTGTTTCCAACTTAGGCTAATCTTGAGGTGTAGGTTGTTTTAGTTGTTTATTTGCACTCTTTTGCTTGTTGCTTGATTTCTAACGCTCACGTTCGACCTATCACAATAAAAAAAATCATAATTATAAAATAATTAAAATGATAGTTGCATAGAATTATGAAATATTCATCAATTTATAATGACAACCATTTACAATTATCATGTACAATCCAACTATTAATTTAAATCAAGAACATTCCACAAAGGTAACAATTATTAAATTATCATAATATCATGCAAACAAAATATTACCATGTTTAGTGCATCATTTAAAACATTAATTACACACTTAAATTAATCAATTAATTATTAAATAAAAACACTTGATAAAAGATAAAAAGGATATGTTATAGTTCCACTAGGAATGTGAGAAATTGTTGTTTAGGTCTACAAGAGTTTTCTAAGGGGCTAATGTGCCATGTAGGATCGAGGACATGGAAATCCTTACATGCAACAATGCTGGTCAATAAAGAGGGTGGTTCCTACAAGGAAATCTTTGGATTAAAAGGAAAGTTCCCTATTTATCCTTAGCCAAGCCTAAAACTATTATGTTAGGGGATGAAAAAGGATAAGATATATAGAAATTCAATAAAGGATTATGATAGATAAATATAGTCTTCACTATTAGAGCATAGCTTAATAGCTCATGATTCAATAATTGAAAAAAAAAACATATATATTGCGATGAATGTTTTTGAAAGAGGAAAAAATGGGTTTTACAGGGACCTGAAACCACAAAGTTTACAAACAAACAAAAAAAGATCATTAAAGACCCCATAAATAGAGAGGCTGTAGAGAGGGAAAAAAAATGATAAAGCCACAACCACCAAAAAAGTGCCAACAAGGGCCATAGAAAAGACCCAAAAAGACCAAAAAAATGCCAACAACGACTAAACTTGGGACTTTAAAATTTCCATTGTCGCAGCTTCCATGTCGTTCATCTCCTAAACCCCCCTCTGTAAGATTTGGACCATCTGGCTAGTAGGAGGTGCTTTCCTTTTAAGGTTGGCACAAGTCCCCTTTGATATTCCTTGGTCCTTATTCTTTCTTTTATCCTTTTACTCTTCCAGATCAATAACCAGCGAGCCCTATTGCGACTTTTTCAACTTTTCAGACATTGCATTGATGATGATGGCATTGTTCCTTGCCATTCTATGGTTTTGTTCCACAACATTTTTTATAATGTTTTTAATTTTATCAATTTCAGCTTCTAGATTCTTATACTTGTCCTCAATGTCATAATCTCCCGTTCCAGTATTGTTCTTTTTCCATTTTCCTTCTTCATTGTTCAGAGCAGACAACTTCAATTCCAGTTCCTCCATCTTTCTATTTAGAACCCTATATATGAGATTAAAATCATTAATTTCTTGATAGGAACATTTCATAACCCTGAAAATATCACCAATGCCACTTCTAATAGAGGCAAGGATGTCTCCAGACTGATCCTAGTCTAAAATGAGGTTAAAATCATTTAGGTTAGGGGAGCTGGGAAATCCAGTACCATCATCTTTGAAAGAGGCAGGAGGGGTAGAGACAAAGTTTCTGCTAGCTTCAGGGTTCTCAGATTTTTCCTCTAGAGAGTCTGCAGAGTAGGAAACCAACTTATTGTTAGGGGAACCCTTAAGAGTGAGATTCTTTAAAGGAACTAGGCAACCGGGGTAAATCTTATCATTAACTTTCGCAAGCAGGGGTTTACAAAGTTGGGTTTTCTTACCAGATAGGACAGGGGATAGATGGGCTTCAACAATTCTCTCCGGGTTAGGCTTAGAATGATTCTCCAAACCACCACTGTCTGTATCATAGTCCTCAGACGTTATGGAGGCAACCCTTTTGGATAAAGTCAATAGGCTTTGAAAATGTTCATAGATTAACCTAATAAGACCAAGATGAAGAATAGGGTATCTCCTAGGATTTTTCTTGTGGTCCTCAAGGCTATTGCTCAACGAACAGAACAAGTAATGAGGCAGAGAAATCCGTACCTTATGGTGGAAGTGGTCAAGGAGAGAAAAATGATGACCATAAACTCTAGTGAATCTCCGTCCAAGGTAATATACTCCATTATGACATGAAACACCTTTCTCCAAAGTGCCTTGATGGTGTCGATTTCAAAGTAGATGCTAGAAACTTTGACCAATTTCATTTTTTCCTTTTCTTTCCTAGGAATTTGATTACCGCCTCCTCTGAAAACCTTCTATCATGATAGAACTTAATGTTCTCAGTGGACATTCCAGTCACCTCTCCTATGATATTCTCATCTAGTTTCACCTTTCTCCCAAAGAGGATAATTTCTCCATTATTCTAGTTCTTCTCAAAGTAGTCAGTAGCCATAGGATTAGGTCCATGAAGTTTTTCCAAGAATGGAACCAAACCACCTTGCTCAACCTGTTTCTAGACCTTAGCATTCCTCGTGTGCATTTCATAGCTATTTGGCTCGATTCTTTTACTATCCCCTCCCATATTCATATGCACCTCACTACAATCTCGACTAGCATCGAAAACCTATTGAAAATTTATGCAACCATTCCAATGAACCCACAAAGCATGTCGCTTTTCCTAACTAGCTAAGTTATTTAACATAGCCCCATCAAATCTCTTGATTTGATGTACTTAGCCCTTTTCCCTATCATCATTAAAGATATTTTCCTCTTTCCCATGCATAACATCATAATCTAATAAGGCCTTAACTTCAACTGCCAAGTCCCTGAAAATTTCCCATGTGTTCAAACCTCCCCTCTTAACCCCCCTCATTCGCAAAGTAATCTGCCACACTGTTAGCTTCCCTGTAGACGTGGGAGATTTTAACTTTATCAATCTTGTCTAAGATAGATTTTACTTCTTCAATCCAATTATTAATAGACCAGGAGGGAGGGGTCCTACCTAGGAGACAGTTAATGATGTTTTTGGAGTCTCCTTCAAGCCATAAATATTTTATATTCAGAATATGTACTAAATTTAAAACTTGAAAAACTTCTATTTCCTTCTCTGCATGGTTGGTTTGATGACCTAGGGAAATGGCCATAGCCACTATAAAGTTACCATTTGAGTCCCTTAACACACCTCCACTTCCGGCCACTTCTAGCCATCCCCAGATTGCCCTTCGCAGTGCCATCAAAGTTGGCTTTAGTCCAACCATTTGGAGGAAAGGTCTAGCGTACACCCTCCTTGCTTTTTTTAGTTGGCTTTGATGCTTTAAAAACATCCATTTTGATATTCCAATCCTTGGTTGTCATTAGATCATAGGGAGTGCACACCACAACTTCAAGATTAAGAGTTTTTTGGGAATAACATTGAATTTTTCCTTTATAAGTCTTTTTTTTTTCAAAAACATTAGTCTCCAACATCTCCTTATCCCTAAAAAGTCTGTTATTATGTTCTTTCCACACTCCCCAAACAACAAAAGGGAAAATAAAATCCCATAACCTTCAAATGAAAGGATTTTGAGATGGAGCATTCCATTGTGAAAATAAATCTTCAATAGACAGGGGGAACACCCAAGAAATATTCCAGAGGGCTAAAATTTTTCCATAGGCCGATGAATGTTGAACAAAGACAAGTTGATAATTAGTTAGTAAAATGCTTACTTATTATTAATTTATATGTATTTTAATGAATTTTTCTTTTAGTAGTTATATATATATTTTGAGTTTAAATTGTAAATATTGTTATAGTATTATACTCCACTCCTTCCTCCTAATATAAATTGTGTTTGAAACATAATATATTACATTATACTATCTAATAATTTTTTTAAAATTACAAACTATATATTTTTTAATGAATAGTGACTTCCTTAACTTTTTTAAAAAGTACACGTTTATAATGAATAAAAACTTCGTTAATTTCAAAAAATTTAAAAGGTAACAATACACTATTCATGAAAAACGGGTGTCTCATATAAAGTATACCCTCAAAGTTTATGAAGAACCAAGACCAAACTACAAGATAAAAGAAAAGGAAGTCTAACAAACCAAGCTCAAAAAACAAGTACCATCAAAAGAAATCATAAAATATAATATGATTGGAATCTGCTATTAAATACACAGGTATAGATGATTATGTAATCCAACTATTTCCCCCCCAAAAAAAAACCCAAAGGTGACACTCAAATGTGAATGTTCCTATCCAAAAAGACAAGCAAGACTAGCAAGGCATCTGCCTACACCAAAATTAGAATCCAGATGGTTTGGACATACAGACGTCACCCGCCAAATCTCCTTCCAAAAGGACAAGCAAGGTATCTCTGCCTCCAGCATACGAATAAAAGGTTACATATTTGTGTGATTTAATGGAGTACCTGATCATTTGCAAGACAGCAAAATGATTCGTGT